>CAUOFW020003636.1:289193-373242 GCA_963454935.2 Ilex paraguariensis | reverse complement strand
TATATATATAATTTAATATATATATATATATATATATATATATATATATATATATATATATATATATTTCATATTTATCAATTACATATTATGAATATAATGATGAAATATGTATTTATATTTTTTTAATAAAAATTTAAACAATTAAAAAAATATTTTTTTAATCTTATCAAACACAAAATAAATCAATCCTTCTTCATTTTCATCCATCTTACCAAACACAAATAAGGGAAGGAAATATTCCACCTTTGACGGATAAAAAGTGTATCACTTTCACTTTCTATCATTCAATTTTTCATCCATCTTACCAAATAGACCATTAGTGTGTTAAAAAAATCGTGAAGGACTTTGTTGGTCTAGCTGGTGGTGAATAGTATCTTTTTTTTATGAATGGGCACAAATATTCATTTTTCTCTTTTTTAAACTCTCTAAATTATAATTATCAAAATTAAGTCTCATTTATCTTAAAATAAGTAATCCATTAATAATCAAATTCATCTCAATTTATACTAATCTATATATTTTATAGGGTAGGAATCCATGGGCATTTGCCAAGAGTCATCTTTCTTGCAAACTAATATCACTAGAATAAGTATGGACCTAAGTCATACAAAATGAGAGCATGGGCAAGAGCGATAACAAGAGCGCAAAAGCGAAAAGTTTAAAAAAAATATAAAAGTGGAAGTATCTTGAGAGCTTTATAATATATTTTATGTATATGTATGTGTGTGTGTGTGTGTGTGTATATATATATACATACACACACACACACACATATATACTAGCAATGCAACATATGCATTGCACGCGAATAATTTTTGTATACAAAATATTAATAAAAAGTATTAGGTATATGTGTACCTACATTAAATATCATCTCAAATCTATCAAAATTATATTTTAATCGCTTGTATTATATTAAAAATATTGTCTATTCTTGTTTTAACTATAAGAAAAAAAGATAATAATAATTAAGAATTAAATAGGTCAATAGGATAAAATATAAGGTTAATAACACTTTAGGTTTCTAAAGTATGTATTTTTTGTCAATTTCATCCCCAATATTTGAGTTTTGTCAATTTAATCTATAAAATATTAAATTCTTATTTAAATGGTTCATAACCAAATGGTCCATTAAGTTTTTTTTACAAATTTGAGTTTTGTCAATTTAATCTATAAAATATTAAATTCTTGTTTAAATGGTTCATAACCAAATGGTCCATTAAGTTTTTTTTACAAAAATGACCACATTTCACTCCGTCAGATAGTATCGCGTTATCATCACTTCTGTCAAAAACTTAACAAATTGTTTGTGTATAAATAATTTAAACACTAACTAAATTCTTTAGAGACCAAACTGATAAAATTGATATAATGAGGATCAAACTGATAAAACATGTATAATTCTGGGACTTAAAGTACTATTAACCCTAAAATATAATATCATATNCTAGGAATCCTTTCAAGCTCAAACAAAAACTCTACCAGAAGAATCCATAAAGGAGGTTATGAAATCTCAACAAAACTCACTATGCCAAGGCAAGGGTAAAACTTGGGCCCTAAAGGGGGAACTCAACCCCTTTGAGAGAGCTTATGTTCCTCTCAACTTTAAGGTCCACAAAGGCAAAATGGAGTGTTGGCATCAAAAAAGGAGCCATAACAAAGCCAAAGGGATGAGAATTAAAAGGAGATAAGCGATCAGAAGAGGGACGAGAATTGGAAGAAGGAGATGAAAAATAAGAAAAAATTCAGGTGAAAGATCGTGCTCAATATTTCAATCAATCAATAAACCAAATTTTGCAAAAATCCTTGCCTCATTCCCTTTATAGGAACCCTAAAAACCTAAAATTAAAAATTCCTAATACAACTCTACTACCAAATTAAAAAATAAACCCTCAAATAATATCCCAACAATAAATAAACTCAAATAATTTCATTTAATCTAAAATAAATTGTTAGGAACCTAATCTTCAATCCTAAGCTTCATTCAATTCATTTCCGTTATGCGAAGCTACAAATCAAACAAAAAAAAAAAAAAGAGAGCAACTTGAAATAAGCATTAGATCCAGTAGAAACAGTAAGAGTAATATTAGAGTTAAAAAGAAAGAGGGGAAAAGAGAAACAAAGAAATAAGAGAATAATAACTAGTGTAGGCTCTATTGTCATATACCCTCTTATTTATAATAGACTGATATCATGGGTAATTACAATACTATCTTACACTACTAATAATATAAAATAAGAACTTTAATGCTCCCATTCAAGTTGAACCATAAAGATCAAAGGTTTTCAATTTGGAGCAAAGATTAATGAGGACAAATGGAGCCAATAGTTTGGTAAGGATGTCACCAGCTAATCACTAGACTTGATATATGGTATGATAATCTCTTTTCGCATTAAGAGATATTGACTAAAATGACAATCTACTTCGATGTGCATAGTACGCTTGTGAAATACAAGATTACTGACAATAAAAATAATTATGTTGTTGTTACAATGCATAGGAGAACCGATACTCATATTATAAAGTACTGGACAATAAGTCATGGCCCGATATCCAGCCTCTACACTCAACCGTGAAACTAACATTTTGTCTATTGTTGAGCCAAATAACAAGATCACCACCAACCAACGTATAATAAACCCAAAAAGATCGTTTATCAATATGACTATCTGCCCAGTTGGCATTAGAAAAGCCAGTAATAATCATTGATAATGAAGGACGACATAATAATTCTTTACCCGATGCCCGTTTCAAATACCAAAGAATATTACAGAGAGGCTCCCCCTATTACGAGAAGAGTTCATAACCACCCCAAAGGCATATGTAATTTCAGGACATATAACTATGGGAAAAATCAGATTACCAGTCAACCTCCACTGATGGGACTGTCAAGAGGTACAAAACTATGCTGGCTATTAAGGGATTTGCTAAGACATGTGGTATTGATTATTAAGATACTTTGCCCCCGTGCAAAAGATAAACTTCATGCATGCGCTTACCTCCACTGATGGGACTGTCAAGAGATACAAAACTAGGCTGGCTACGAAGGGATTTGCTAAGACATGTGGTATTGATTATCAAAATACTTTTGCTCCCATGGCAAAGATAAACTTCATGCATGCGCTTATCTCCTATGTAGCTAATTTATGTGAAATTTGCAACAATTGGATGTGAAGAATGTCTTCCTTCATAGAGATTTGGAAGAGGATGCATACATGAAAATTCCTCCAGGTTTTTCATCTCAGATAACTGAAGGGATGGTATGCAAATTGAAAAAGCCTCTCTATGGATTGAAGCTATCCCCTAGAGCTTTGTTTGATATGTTCCTCAAGGCTATGCTAAAATTTGGATATAAAGATAGTCAGGTTGACTAGACCATGATCATTAGACAGCTTGATGACATGATTACAGTCCTCATTTTATATGTTAATGACATAGTGATAACTGAGAATGATAAAAACAAAATCACCAAATTGAAGACTCAATTGGCTAAAGAGTTTAAAATCAAAGACCTGAGTCCATTGAGATTCTTCCTTGGAATTAAGGGTGCCAGATCGAAAAAAGGCATCTTCTTCTCCCAGAGAAAGTATGTTCTTGACCTTCTTAAAGAGACAAAGATGGTGGGATGTAGACCTACAAATTCTCCTATTAAAGTCGACCATTAATTGAGTGGTGGTACTGGTGAGGTAATAGAAAATGAGAGATACCAAAGAATAATGGGGAGATTAATATATCTCACATACCAGGCCAGATATAGCTTATGCAATAAGTGTTGTCAATCAATTCATACACAACCTCCTCATCTTGAAGTTTTTTATCGCATTTTAAGATATCTTAAATCAGCTCTAGGAAATAGATCTTATCAAAAAATACTAGTCACTTAAAATTAGAAACATTTAGTGATGCAGGCCGAGCAAGATCAATTGATGATAAAAGATCAACTTCAGGCTATTGTACCTTGATTGGAGATAATTTAGTCACAAAGTAAGAAGCAAGCAATGGTGGTTAGGTCTAGTGTAGAGACTAAATACAGAGCCATGGCCCATGGAGTTTGTGAGCTTATGTGACTCCAAACATTAGTGAAAGAGTTGGGAATTCATGCTGAGGGACCAATTAGTCTAGACTATGACAATAAGGCTGCTATCAACAATGCTCATGAACCAATTTAACATGATAGATCTAAACATGTTGAGATTGACCGACACTTTATTAAGGAAAAATTAAACAAGAGGTTGATTTACATGCTTTTTTTGAAATCAGAAAACCAGTTGGCCGACATCTTCAGAAAAGGGCCTAGTAGCAAGATTTTTCATCCCATTGTTTGAAAGTTGGGCATAAGAGATATCCAACTTGAGGGGTATTGTTAAGTTATGCATTATTTCTAGATTAATGGTAGTTTATTACTTTGTACTTTGTGAATGTATATATATTATGTACCCTAATACATTATTCCCTTTTTCCTAATTCTCTTTCTCTTTTATTCTCTCTTCTTCTCAAAACCCTAACGGCGTAATAATCTAACTTCAACCTTCCAAACATGTGATTAACAAGGTCTTATTTTGGTAGAAGACTACAAGAATAATCATTCGACAAAAGAAAAATGTCAGCACAAACAATAGAATAGGAACTGTATAGAAGAGTGTTCAAATAAAAAGAAAAATACGATAAAAATCATTTACATCCAATGCGACATTTAAATTGCCAGTAAGTCACCATGAAAATACATTGTATATCACATATTCAGCGCATGATAAGATACGAAATACAACAAGCTACCCTTCCCACTCATTGTGACATACCTCTGAACTTGAGGGATGCTACAGCTGTAAGAAGCACCTTCAAGACTTGAAGAGTTGTACTGGATATCATTTCCTCAGAAGTTACAGTCAAGAAAAGGCGTGCATATTACGAAGCAAATAGCAACATCCAACATACAAAATCGCATACCTGTCCGGTGATGAATTATCCACACAACTGCAGATCATGTTCAGGATGTCCGTAAACAGTATCCCATTTTTACCACCATCGAGGCCAGGATCGCCCTCTAAGTGATCATATGCAATGAGTTTCTGTGTGTATAAAATTTGGTCAGAATAAGTTAGCAATTATTTTGCTTTAGATGCCTGCATTAGAAGTTTCAAAGATGCTTTGAACAATACCAAGACTTGTTCTCAGAAATAGTACAAACTGAGAAGAACTGAAACTTTCTACATAAATGTAGGAGAGTTTTTATAGACAGATACCAACCAACACAACAAGCACTTACATGAAGACAATCCAATGCAAGCTCTATGACTTTTAAGTTCTTGGTCTCAAACGCAAGTCTGAGTGGATTCAATACAAGCTCTGCCTCAGCTCCTTCTAAAGTATGCCCAGCGTTTGCTAAAGCTGTTGTGATAGTTCCACTTGTGCCCATGGACCTCCCTGTGTGTTCTGCCTCCCCAGCACTAAATGGAACAGTGGGTGAAGTATCTGGATCACTTCCACTTTTTCCATCTCCAATGTCAGTTTCAGGCAAATTACTGAGAGAAGTGATTCCAAAAATTGAAACCGCATTTGATCAGAGATGATATATTAAAGGAACAGGAATTGTTAAAAAAACCAATAAACGCAAACATACTTCAAGTATTTGGCCTGTCGATGAATCAGATCTCAATCTGAATTCAACCTAATATTACTTACATGATAAGCACATATTTATCTAGCAACACACGTTATCCACAAAATACAACCTCCTCCATGGCACCACCCAATTAATACAACATGTTCAATAAACAAATTGGGTTAAACAGAGCTCTGAGTGCTTATAATCAAGATTTCTGATAATTAATACCAATCAAAACAAACACTCACACAAACACAAAAGAAGAAGCAATGGCAGCATCATTGTGACACAAAAAAAAAAAGCATAGCAGATTACAACATGTCTATGTGTAAACACCTCTGATCTCCAGCTGAAGATACTGCTTGATTAGTCTCGGTGGAATTCGGATGCTGATTAATTTCTTTTGAACTGTCTGAAAGAAGAAAAAGAAAAACATAGTATCCATTAAAATCCATTATGACCACTAGAATCCACTCACTGAAAAAGAAGCAAATAAAATATACCATAAAAACAGTGATCAGCCCAAGTGCCTCAAACCCCATTCACTCACTCTCTGTGTCTCTCAATACACAAAACCTTCTCCCTTAGGTTATATTAGCACAGATATGGCAAAACCTAAACTTTCAAGTGGTGATTACAGCACCATATAAACCTTAAAGGATCATTCATATGAGAAGTGGAGGGGGACTTCAAATAATCCCAACCCAATGAAAAATTACCCCAATTATGGAAAGGATATCAGACATCAATAAAGCAATTACAGATACAAGCAGAATTACATATTAATCCTCAGCAGCTAACCACAACATCTACGTCATCCTTGTTCATCACAAAAATTTCAAATATTATGTTCACTAGAAACATAATTTTTACAAAGAGAGGGCTTAGACATGTATCAGAAAACTCACACAAACACATACATGGTCAGTTTGGTCGAACACACAAGGCCAACAGATCTTATAGAGCTCTACAGGTACTTTTACAGGCCAGTGATGGCAGTAGCAATTGTTTTGTTCAAGTTAGGTTATGATGGCAGAAGCAAGTGTCACTTGGGCTTCAAGGTCCTTTTTCCTCTGTTTATCACTAGAGTCACTGGTGGAGCAAGAGTCCAAGGGGGGCACTAGCCCACCCTAAAATTTTTCGAAAATGTTATCTATCTATATTTCAAATATTCTTTAAATATATTCACTATGATTTTCTACTTCTATTAATTTGTTTACATTCATACCTAAATCACTGTACATTTTGGGACACACTTCGGACACGTCCAAATAACTTTTGGACATTTCAGGTCATTTTGTAATACTAATATAAAAGTTAACGCTGGTATCCTATTTCTTCCAAGATGTACTATTTTCATATTAATATTCATAATTTTTGTTTCGTTTCCTATCAACAAAAAATATAAATGGTACACGTTCATTTAGGTATTGCATAAGAATTAGGATTATTATGTCATAACTTGATTGTTATAAAGAGAATGACATTTTCTTGTCATTGATAATTATCATGCAACACTATCAAAATATAAAAACTCAACAGGAAATGAATGAAATTATCCTTATTTATATCATTTAAACAAATATAAATGGGTAATCTTACTTTTATCAATCGGGCGAAAAAAAATTAACATTTATAGTTAAAGTGCCCATCATATAATACATTTCTGCCTCTGCCCCTCACTATAGTTATAACGTACTTCGGAAATTAGGGTACTTCAATGTTTGGTATTGAAAACTTATAGGGATTTTTGTATTATTTTACTACAAATAGAGATATTTGACAACTTTCAAAAGGAACTTTTGCTTATTGATAATATTTTCCGTACATTCATTCATTCCTTTATAGGCATTAGGTTTGCTTATTTTTCACTCTATCAAAAGAGATTTAACTTATTTCATTTTTTTTGGTTTGGTTGCCTCCAACAAACCGAGGCTTCAACAGAAGGTTTATAAAGTCAAGATGCTACCTTATTTCAATGGGAGAGGCTAGTGGATCAAGATCAAAATCACAGGTTAGGATTGGCAATTGTAAGGTCCTAAAAACTTTTAAAATGGAACTAAAAATATATATAAAAATACAGAATTGTTAAAGAAAAACCTAATATAGATCTAGGTATTGAAGAGGCACAAAATCAGAGGTTGGTTGTTAGTCTGGTATGATTTTGTGAAGAGGAATAGGAAGATTAGAATGTTTTGATCATAACTTTTGAGAGAGGGAGGGAGAGAGACAGACAGACAGACTGTTTAATGCATAACCAACTAGGATTGTCCATCAAAGTACAAGTTTCATATATCAATGGTTATCAGTGAAACCAACTATGATCGTCCATCAAAGTACAAGTTTCATATATCAATGGTTATCAGTGAATTCTAAAATTTGAGGACAGTCCATGTAATAAAGCCAAGTGTCTGGGATCTATGTAAAATTTACCCAAAATTAAATTTGCAAAAGTTTACAAATGTGCAGAAAGCATTGAACTGAAATAAATATTTGAAGGTAGGATAGAGCAAAAGAAAGCTAAAAACAGAAACCAACCTAAATAACTTTGGATAGCCGACTGGAGAATTGTATACTTTTTACCGGAACACTCTTTGAGCATCGACTCCAATGCCCGAGTCACAAAACCCCCTGCAGCACGTCCAGCCATTTTTTTCCTTTTGATGGCAAACTTTTCTCCGATTATCTAAGAGTTCAACTCAATTCAAAGCAATTATAACTCTCTGACCCGTCCAAACTGTAAACTAAAATGAGAGATCCATTCAACGGAAATAAAATTATAGAGTCGGATCAAACGAGATCAGGTGTAGAGTTTAATAATTTAATTGCACTACTGAATCCCGTTCATGAGGCCCAATCCAACATTCCGGTTATACTGAGAGAGAGAGAGCAACGAAAAGGTAAAAATTACCTTACCTTCCCTTGCAGATAGGCAAAACTAATGTGAAGATGCATAAACTGAGAGATCCAGAAGGAAACGAGAGTGCAGATGTCACCTGTTTATGCGTGTACTATGCACTAGTAATACTCCACACAGGGGTGGGCTCCGATTCCGACGGAGTCGGAAGGCATAATTCCGAACTCCGACTCCGAATCACATTGACTCCGCCTATCGGAGTAGGGCGGAGTTTCAGAGTTGGATCAATTTTTATTGGGCTTTATACTTTCTCTCTTTTTTTAACTTTGATGAGATTTAGGAGAGAAGCATGCAGAAGGATTTCAGAGATGGTGAATACAGAAGCTTTTACAGTTGCTTGATAAAACACTCCCAGTTCACAGTTCCAAATAATTTGCTGAAAATGAACCAACAAAACACCATTTTGTAGACACGGACCACAGAGAGAGAGAGAGAGAGAGAGAGAGAGACCTGAAGTGGATCTGAAGGCCTATCACGAATGGCTGAACGGCTAAAGGAGTACAGAATACAGATCTGGTGGAGGCTCCTGGGGCTTTCAGATCTGCGGGGCTTTGAGCCTTTAACGAAATGGTAGGGGTTCTGGTGTGGGTAGGCAACGAGTTAGGTTAGAGTTCGAAATTTGGGGAGTTAGCCATTTAGAGTCCTGAAACTTTGAGAATAGAAGTGAAGGAAAGAGTGTGGTTGCTGCCCGTCGGGGAAGAGAGGTCGCAGCGCCTCCTCGTGATCGACGGTCAGTCAGAGCGAGAGAGAGATGGAGAGAGAGAGATGGAGAGGGAGAGGAAAAAAAACGACTAGACTTAGAGGGAATAGGTATTTTATATTAATTATATTATATTATAATTAATAAAAATCAGAATTTATAATCTGTTTAGTACGATAAAAAATTACAATGATGAAAAGGTTAAGGGAGAGATAAAATATCATTCATGTTTAATAAAAAAGGAAAGCAGAAAGGATGGAAAAGTAGATGAATGATTTTTTTTTCTAACTCATTAAAATTAATTCTTCCAAAATCAGAATGAAAATTGATGAAAAATTAATTATTTTTGTTGAAATATATTTTATTTATCTATATATTTTATGTATATATTAATTTTATATATAAATACAATGATAAAATATGCATTTATATTTTTTTTAAAAATTAAAAATAAATTAAAATAAAAAAAATATTTTTCCATCTAGTTAACGGTGGAAATTTTTAACTCAACGCGATGACACGACACGACTCGAACTCGGCACAAATTTTATGATACGAACTTGATTATAACTCGATACGAACTTGAAAATAATCTGACACATGAACACGAAATATAAATTGCTTATATTCAGTTTAACCCGTCAAACTCAATATTAACATCATCAATCCGTTTATTTAAGAAAAAACACTTTCTCTATTTTATCGTTTGTATAATAACAAGTTTAACTAATATTTATAGACATAAAATAATAATAATTTAAAACTATTTATTAACCATTGACATAATTATTATATAAAAAAATATTTTTAATTATTATTATATTTATTTAAGTTAATTTTTACTTTATAGAAAAAATACGGGCACGAATTCAATTAAGTGAAAATTGAATATTGGCGTTTTATTTTTTATTCAAAGTTTATGTGGGTCAACGCGAATACGAACACGAGCACAAATACAAACACGAAAATAAACTGATTAACTCGACATGACACGATTAGTTAAATAAATTGAACTAGATTTAACTAATGTTTGATACGAACTCGCAATGACTCGACGTGAATTTGACACGACATGATTTGATTGTCAGCCTTAATCTTAGCAAGTACAAAAATAATTATTATTATTATTTTTATTTGTCATTCATCTTACCAAACATAAAATAATTAATTTGTATTATTCCTACTTTATTTTCTTGAAGGATATAAAGTGTATCCCTCATATTTTTCATCCCTCTTATTTTTTATCATTCCTAGCGAACGGAGCATAATTAGATTCAGAATTTTTTTTGAAAATGATTTAAAATTTTGACTCCAATTTGAAGTATGCGATTTTCCTTGGACTCCATTAACATTTGACTTTGAGGAGGCCAAGCTAGAGTCCAAGTCAATTTTTTGAATTTTTATGCACTCTTATGTTTCATTTGGTACGATGAAAAATGAAAAAGATGAAAAGTTGGAAGGATGAAAAATTTGAGAGATAAATAAAATATCATGTTTGGTATGGAAGAAAAATACAAATGGTGGATTAATTTTTCCTCCAACTCATCAAAATTAATTTCTCCAAAATTAGGAGAAAAGAAAATGAAAAGTTTATTATGTGTGTTAAAATGTATGTTATTTATCCATATACTAATCATAACTCGTGTTTAAATGCACGATGAAATATAAAATTCGAACGCCAAAAAAATCAATCTTATTGTATTAAATAATAAATTTTTTCCTTCATTTCTTTGATTACATTATTTAAAATTTATTTTTACCCATTATTTTCTTAAAATTATTAACAACTTTCTCAAAATACATAATTTAATAAAATTTTCTCAACATGTATATATTATCGTCTATGGATAATATTAAAAATAAAAATTATGTTAAATTACAAATTAATCAAATATTAAATGATTGAACATGTGATAAAAATGAGTAATGTGATGTTTTTGAGATGAAAAATATGTAGAGGATAAAATTCAAGTTGCTAGGTGTTTTATTATATAGATCATTTAATATATATATATATATATATATATATATATATATATATATATATATATATATTTCATATTTATCAATTACATATTATGAATATAATGATGAAATATGTATTTATATTTTTTTAATAAAAATTTAAACAATTAAAAAAATATTTTTTTAATCTTATCAAACACAAAATAAATCAATCCTTCTTCATTTTCATCCATCTTACCAAACACAAATAAGGGAAGGAAATATTCCACCTTTGACGGATAAAAAGTGTATCACTTTCACTTTCTATCATTCAATTTTTCATCCATCTTACCAAATAGACCATTAGTGTGTTAAAAAAATCGTGAAGGACTTTGTTGGTCTAGCTGGTGGTGAATAGTATCTTTTTTTTATGAATGGGCACAAATATTCATTTTTCTCTTTTTTAAACTCTCTAAATTATAATTATCAAAATTAAGTCTCATTTATCTTAAAATAAGTAATCCATTAATAATCAAATTCATCTCAATTTATACTAATCTATATATTTTATAGGGTAGGAATCCATGGGCATTTGCCAAGAGTCATCTTTCTTGCAAACTAATATCACTAGAATAAGTATGGACCTAAGTCATACAAAATGAGAGCATGGGCAAGAGCGATAACAAGAGCGCAAAAGCGAAAAGTTTAAAAAAAATATAAAAGTGGAAGTATCTTGAGAGCTTTATAATATATTTTATGTATATGTATGTGTGTGTGTGTGTGTGTGTATATATATATACATACACACACACACACACATATATACTAGCAATGCAACATATGCATTGCACGCGAATAATTTTTGTATACAAAATATTAATAAAAAGTATTAGGTATATGTGTACCTACATTAAATATCATCTCAAATCTATCAAAATTATATCTTAATCGCTTGTATTATATTAAAAATATTGTCTATTCTTGTTTTAACTATAAGAAAAAAAGATAATAATAATTAAGAATTAAATAGGTCAATAGGATAAAATATAAGGTTAATAACACTTTAGGTTTCTAAAGTATGTATTTTTTGTCAATTTCATCCCCAATATTTGAGTTTTGTCAATTTAATCTATAAAATATTAAATTCTTATTTAAATGGTTCATAACCAAATGGTCCATTAAGTTTTTTTTACAAATTTGAGTTTTGTCAATTTAATCTATAAAATATTAAATTCTTGTTTAAATGGTTCATAACCAAATGGTCCATTAAGTTTTTTTTACAAAAATGACCACATTTCACTCCGTCAGATAGTATCGCGTTATCATCACTTCTGTCAAAAACTTAACAAATTGTTTGTGTATAAATAATTTAAACACTAACTAAATTCTTTAGAGACCAAACTGATAAAATTGATATAATGAGGATCAAACTGATAAAACATGTATAATTCTGGGACTTAAAGTACTATTAACCCTAAAATATAATATCATATTCTATAATATATATTTTAAAAGAATATTAAAATTTTAAAATTCAAGTTTTACTTAAAAAATACACTATAATTGTTTGTATATAAACTCTTAATAAAACATGAAAAGTTTATTGTGATTGAATAATTATGTTGATTTAACATAAATTATTTTTAAAAAACTATATAAAAGATTATTTTTTATCTTAAAAATGAAATGATTTAAATCTTGGATAAAAAATACACATATATAAATATAATGTTATCTTTATATTTGAAATCAGTAATGTTACATTGATAAAGTTTTTATATATTTTTTGAATATTTTATTGAAAACAGTAGTATGTAAATATTTTTTAAGGGTAACGTAGTCAATTACAAAATTTAATAGATACTAATAGTTATATATAATGAATAGATAATTAAAAGAGATATTAGAGGTAATATAGAGATTTGAACCATAAATATATGATGGTAATTTAGATATTCAATTATGGAAGAATAGTGTGGTATTTAAAATTATTTATAAGAGTAAAACAGTGAATCAAATTTTTTTTATTCTAAGCTATTTTTTTTAGTAATATAAATTATTAGTAGTATAGATGAAAAAAAATACATATATAGACATAATGTTCTTTTTTATTTGAAAAGAGCAATGATCTAATGATAGACTTTTTGAACACGTTATTAAAAACTATAATGATGCATATATTTTTTAAGAGTTGCGTAGTTAATTAAATTTTTTCATAGATATTGATATTTATACAAACATAATAAATAATTAAAAGAGATATTAGAGAGTAATTTAAAGATTTAAATATATAAAGTTGTGATTGTAATTTAAATATTTACCTATGAAAAAATTATGTGGTATTTAAAATTCTTTATAAGGTTAAAATAGTGAATTATTATTTTTTCACTTAAGTTACTTTTATTAGTAGTATATATATATATACATATTTTAATATATAAATGTTAATAAAAATATTATTAAAAAATAAAATCTATACACATATATATGTTAAATTATTTAAATTTAATTAGGTATTAATCTATACTTTATATATAAAATAAATAATTAATTAGGGAAAGGAGTTGAGATGTATTCTCTCCTACTTTTAAATTTGTAAAAATTTTGAATTATTAAAATTCCCGTCATCAAATCATATTTTGCCGAATGACTTTGATAACTACCCTAAATAATTACTCATAAAATCCTTCCAACTACTACTTATTTAAAACCTTTTTTCAACATCAAAGTTTCATAATTCAAGGGTTATTAGTGATATCTAAAAATTGAGGACAGTTTGTGTAATAAAACAAAATGTCTAGAATCCGTATAAAGTTTACCCAAAATTAATTTGCTAAGTTTACAAATGTGCATAAAGCATTGAAGTGAAATTAATATTTGGAGTAGGTAGGATACAACAAAAGAAAGCTAAAAATAGATATCAACCTAAATAACTTTAGACCGGAGAGCTATATGTTTTTTATCGGAAAACTCTTTGAGCTTGACTCAAATGATCGAGTGACAAAGTGTGACGCCCCTAAAATCGAGGGTGTTTTATCAACCATTGATTACTCATCAACTCGTGGAAGTATTTGTGATCGTCGTACAACCCGACATCACGTCAATAGCATTCCCTTAACTGGGATCACTAAAACATGAAGTTTGGGCAGAGTCTCCCTCGTTTCGGGAACTCTCAACGCATAACCTGTGCACATTTCAACTGTATGACTTATCTGAGATCTAATATACATCAATTTAAACTCAATTATTGTCAATTTACATCATTAGAACAAAAGGGCTCAAGGCCCAAAAACGTAGGAAAATCATTCTTAAAATTTCAAATTTTTAGAAAATCTTTCAGAAGGTTTTGCCTATTGAAAAATTCCTTTCGGAAGGTTTTGATTGACCTTCCATAAGGTTTTTGACGGATTGACCTATTTTTCTTGTTTTTGATTGTCAATCCACTCCAATCCATTTCAAATCAATCAAATACATGTTTAATGAAATTTTTCACATAAAATATGATACAACAAGTTCTATTACAAGCAATTCCATATATTGACATGTCAAAATAAAATTTTCACAAAAGTTATACAAAATGAGTCATAAAAATCACAAGTCAGTCTTCTTCACCCTTGAGGCTCAAATTAGGAGTCGTTCACCAGTGTAAACCCCGCACCCGAAATATTTTTCCACAAAGGGTAAGCCATGCTCAATAAAATATCTCCTAAAGAGGCTACTCCCCAACCAAGATGCATATGAAATGTTCACATGCAACAATCAACCATTCAAAACATTCCTATCAAGAATATGAATTCAATGACAAGAATTTCATGTGATGCCATGAAATGAGATGAAACTCACTTATGCACTTTAGCCCGAGCCCGAGCCCTCACCGACTCCTACAACACAATGCAATGCCAATATATAAAAATCGGACATTTCAAACCCCCGTCATTGATGTTACACATTGAATGACAATTTTATTTAAATAAAATCATGTGTCTTTGTTGGGTAGTGAACTTTTGGTGTCGCACCACTAGCTCCGCACACCGAAACACTTTTTTGGACTTGCATCATCAGAAGTATATAAACCAGTAGCGGGGTCTTGCACCTAAGGGAGAGTCTAGCCCTTCTTGCTATACCCGACACAAGTTTTTTATGCAACCGTGCGACTCAGTTAGAACTTCGTTCCAATTTTTCCTGAGCCCACCCATCATCCACCANCAAAAAAAAAAAAAAGAGAGCAACTTGAAATAAGCATTAGATCCAGTAGAAACAGTAAGAGTAATATTAGAGTTAAAAAGAAAGAGGGGAAAAGAGAAACAAAGAAATAAGAGAATAATAACTAGTGTAGGCTCTATTGTCATATACCCTCTTATTTATAATAGACTGATATCATGGGTAATTACAATACTATCTTACACTACTAATAATATAAAATAAGAACTTTAATGCTCCCATTCAAGTTGAACCATAAAGATCAAAGGTTTTCAATTTGGAGCAAAGATTAATGAGGACAAATGGAGCCAATAGTTTGGTAAGGATGTCACCAGCTAATCACTAGACTTGATATATGGTATGATAATCTCTTTTCGCATTAAGAGATATTGACTAAAATGACAATCTACTTCGATGTGCATAGTACGCTTGTGAAATACAAGATTACTGACAATAAAAATAATTATGTTGTTGTTACAATGCATAGGAGAACCGATACTCATATTATAAAGTACTGGACAATAAGTCATGGCCCGATATCCAGCCTCTACACTCAACCGTGAAACTAACATTTTGTCTATTGTTGAGCCAAATAACAAGATCACCACCAACCAACGTATAATAAACCCAAAAAGATCGTTTATCAATATGACTATCTGCCCAGTTGGCATTAGAAAAGCCAGTAATAATCATTGATAATGAAGGACGACATAATAATTCTTTACCCGATGCCCGTTTCAAATACCAAAGAATATTACAGAGAGGCTCCCCCTATTACGAGAAGAGTTCATAACCACCCCAAAGGCATATGTAATTTCAGGACATATAACTATGGGAAAAATCAGATTACCAGTCAACCTCCACTGATGGGACTGTCAAGAGGTACAAAACTATGCTGGCTATTAAGGGATTTGCTAAGACATGTGGTATTGATTATTAAGATACTTTGCCCCCGTGCAAAAGATAAACTTCATGCATGCGCTTACCTCCACTGATGGGACTGTCAAGAGATACAAAACTAGGCTGGCTACGAAGGGATTTGCTAAGACATGTGGTATTGATTATCAAAATACTTTTGCTCCCATGGCAAAGATAAACTTCATGCATGCGCTTATCTCCTATGTAGCTAATTTATGTGAAATTTGCAACAATTGGATGTGAAGAATGTCTTCCTTCATAGAGATTTGGAAGAGGATGCATACATGAAAATTCCTCCAGGTTTTTCATCTCAGATAACTGAAGGGATGGTATGCAAATTGAAAAAGCCTCTCTATGGATTGAAGCTATCCCCTAGAGCTTTGTTTGATATGTTCCTCAAGGCTATGCTAAAATTTGGATATAAAGATAGTCAGGTTGACTAGACCATGATCATTAGACAGCTTGATGACATGATTACAGTCCTCATTTTATATGTTAATGACATAGTGATAACTGAGAATGATAAAAACAAAATCACCAAATTGAAGACTCAATTGGCTAAAGAGTTTAAAATCAAAGACCTGAGTCCATTGAGATTCTTCCTTGGAATTAAGGGTGCCAGATCGAAAAAAGGCATCTTCTTCTCCCAGAGAAAGTATGTTCTTGACCTTCTTAAAGAGACAAAGATGGTGGGATGTAGACCTACAAATTCTCCTATTAAAGTCGACCATTAATTGAGTGGTGGTACTGGTGAGGTAATAGAAAATGAGAGATACCAAAGAATAATGGGGAGATTAATATATCTCACATACCAGGCCAGATATAGCTTATGCAATAAGTGTTGTCAATCAATTCATACACAACCTCCTCATCTTGAAGTTTTTTATCGCATTTTAAGATATCTTAAATCAGCTCTAGGAAATAGATCTTATCAAAAAATACTAGTCACTTAAAATTAGAAACATTTAGTGATGCAGGCCGAGCAAGATCAATTGATGATAAAAGATCAACTTCAGGCTATTGTACCTTGATTGGAGATAATTTAGTCACAAAGTAAGAAGCAAGCAATGGTGGTTAGGTCTAGTGTAGAGACTAAATACAGAGCCATGGCCCATGGAGTTTGTGAGCTTATGTGACTCCAAACATTAGTGAAAGAGTTGGGAATTCATGCTGAGGGACCAATTAGTCTAGACTATGACAATAAGGCTGCTATCAACAATGCTCATGAACCAATTTAACATGATAGATCTAAACATGTTGAGATTGACCGACACTTTATTAAGGAAAAATTAAACAAGAGGTTGATTTACATGCTTTTTTTGAAATCAGAAAACCAGTTGGCCGACATCTTCAGAAAAGGGCCTAGTAGCAAGATTTTTCATCCCATTGTTTGAAAGTTGGGCATAAGAGATATCCAACTTGAGGGGTATTGTTAAGTTATGCATTATTTCTAGATTAATGGTAGTTTATTACTTTGTACTTTGTGAATGTATATATATTATGTACCCTAATACATTATTCCCTTTTTCCTAATTCTCTTTCTCTTTTATTCTCTCTTCTTCTCAAAACCCTAACGGCGTAATAATCTAACTTCAACCTTCCAAACATGTGATTAACAAGGTCTTATTTTGGTAGAAGACTACAAGAATAATCATTCGACAAAAGAAAAATGTCAGCACAAACAATAGAATAGGAACTGTATAGAAGAGTGTTCAAATAAAAAGAAAAATACGATAAAAATCATTTACATCCAATGCGACATTTAAATTGCCAGTAAGTCACCATGAAAATACATTGTATATCACATATTCAGCGCATGATAAGATACGAAATACAACAAGCTACCCTTCCCACTCATTGTGACATACCTCTGAACTTGAGGGATGCTACAGCTGTAAGAAGCACCTTCAAGACTTGAAGAGTTGTACTGGATATCATTTCCTCAGAAGTTACAGTCAAGAAAAGGCGTGCATATTACGAAGCAAATAGCAACATCCAACATACAAAATCGCATACCTGTCCGGTGATGAATTATCCACACAACTGCAGATCATGTTCAGGATGTCCGTAAACAGTATCCCATTTTTACCACCATCGAGGCCAGGATCGCCCTCTAAGTGATCATATGCAATGAGTTTCTGTGTGTATAAAATTTGGTCAGAATAAGTTAGCAATTATTTTGCTTTAGATGCCTGCATTAGAAGTTTCAAAGATGCTTTGAACAATACCAAGACTTGTTCTCAGAAATAGTACAAACTGAGAAGAACTGAAACTTTCTACATAAATGTAGGAGAGTTTTTATAGACAGATACCAACCAACACAACAAGCACTTACATGAAGACAATCCAATGCAAGCTCTATGACTTTTAAGTTCTTGGTCTCAAACGCAAGTCTGAGTGGATTCAATACAAGCTCTGCCTCAGCTCCTTCTAAAGTATGCCCAGCGTTTGCTAAAGCTGTTGTGATAGTTCCACTTGTGCCCATGGACCTCCCTGTGTGTTCTGCCTCCCCAGCACTAAATGGAACAGTGGGTGAAGTATCTGGATCACTTCCACTTTTTCCATCTCCAATGTCAGTTTCAGGCAAATTACTGAGAGAAGTGATTCCAAAAATTGAAACCGCATTTGATCAGAGATGATATATTAAAGGAACAGGAATTGTTAAAAAAACCAATAAACGCAAACATACTTCAAGTATTTGGCCTGTCGATGAATCAGATCTCAATCTGAATTCAACCTAATATTACTTACATGATAAGCACATATTTATCTAGCAACACACGTTATCCACAAAATACAACCTCCTCCATGGCACCACCCAATTAATACAACATGTTCAATAAACAAATTGGGTTAAACAGAGCTCTGAGTGCTTATAATCAAGATTTCTGATAATTAATACCAATCAAAACAAACACTCACACAAACACAAAAGAAGAAGCAATGGCAGCATCATTGTGACACAAAAAAAAAAAGCATAGCAGATTACAACATGTCTATGTGTAAACACCTCTGATCTCCAGCTGAAGATACTGCTTGATTAGTCTCGGTGGAATTCGGATGCTGATTAATTTCTTTTGAACTGTCTGAAAGAAGAAAAAGAAAAACATAGTATCCATTAAAATCCATTATGACCACTAGAATCCACTCACTGAAAAAGAAGCAAATAAAATATACCATAAAAACAGTGATCAGCCCAAGTGCCTCAAACCCCATTCACTCACTCTCTGTGTCTCTCAATACACAAAACCTTCTCCCTTAGGTTATATTAGCACAGATATGGCAAAACCTAAACTTTCAAGTGGTGATTACAGCACCATATAAACCTTAAAGGATCATTCATATGAGAAGTGGAGGGGGACTTCAAATAATCCCAACCCAATGAAAAATTACCCCAATTATGGAAAGGATATCAGACATCAATAAAGCAATTACAGATACAAGCAGAATTACATATTAATCCTCAGCAGCTAACCACAACATCTACGTCATCCTTGTTCATCACAAAAATTTCAAATATTATGTTCACTAGAAACATAATTTTTACAAAGAGAGGGCTTAGACATGTATCAGAAAACTCACACAAACACATACATGGTCAGTTTGGTCGAACACACAAGGCCAACAGATCTTATAGAGCTCTACAGGTACTTTTACAGGCCAGTGATGGCAGTAGCAATTGTTTTGTTCAAGTTAGGTTATGATGGCAGAAGCAAGTGTCACTTGGGCTTCAAGGTCCTTTTTCCTCTGTTTATCACTAGAGTCACTGGTGGAGCAAGAGTCCAAGGGGGGCACTAGCCCACCCTAAAATTTTTCGAAAATGTTATCTATCTATATTTCAAATATTCTTTAAATATATTCACTATGATTTTCTACTTCTATTAATTTGTTTACATTCATACCTAAATCACTGTACATTTTGGGACACACTTCGGACACGTCCAAATAACTTTTGGACATTTCAGGTCATTTTGTAATACTAATATAAAAGTTAACGCTGGTATCCTATTTCTTCCAAGATGTACTATTTTCATATTAATATTCATAATTTTTGTTTCGTTTCCTATCAACAAAAAATATAAATGGTACACGTTCATTTAGGTATTGCATAAGAATTAGGATTATTATGTCATAACTTGATTGTTATAAAGAGAATGACATTTTCTTGTCATTGATAATTATCATGCAACACTATCAAAATATAAAAACTCAACAGGAAATGAATGAAATTATCCTTATTTATATCATTTAAACAAATATAAATGGGTAATCTTACTTTTATCAATCGGGCGAAAAAAAATTAACATTTATAGTTAAAGTGCCCATCATATAATACATTTCTGCCTCTGCCCCTCACTATAGTTATAACGTACTTCGGAAATTAGGGTACTTCAATGTTTGGTATTGAAAACTTATAGGGATTTTTGTATTATTTTACTACAAATAGAGATATTTGACAACTTTCAAAAGGAACTTTTGCTTATTGATAATATTTTCCGTACATTCATTCATTCCTTTATAGGCATTAGGTTTGCTTATTTTTCACTCTATCAAAAGAGATTTAACTTATTTCATTTTTTTTGGTTTGGTTGCCTCCAACAAACCGAGGCTTCAACAGAAGGTTTATAAAGTCAAGATGCTACCTTATTTCAATGGGAGAGGCTAGTGGATCAAGATCAAAATCACAGGTTAGGATTGGCAATTGTAAGGTCCTAAAAACTTTTAAAATGGAACTAAAAATATATATAAAAATACAGAATTGTTAAAGAAAAACCTAATATAGATCTAGGTATTGAAGAGGCACAAAATCAGAGGTTGGTTGTTAGTCTGGTATGATTTTGTGAAGAGGAATAGGAAGATTAGAATGTTTTGATCATAACTTTTGAGAGAGGGAGGGAGAGAGACAGACAGACAGACTGTTTAATGCATAACCAACTAGGATTGTCCATCAAAGTACAAGTTTCATATATCAATGGTTATCAGTGAAACCAACTATGATCGTCCATCAAAGTACAAGTTTCATATATCAATGGTTATCAGTGAATTCTAAAATTTGAGGACAGTCCATGTAATAAAGCCAAGTGTCTGGGATCTATGTAAAATTTACCCAAAATTAAATTTGCAAAAGTTTACAAATGTGCAGAAAGCATTGAACTGAAATAAATATTTGAAGGTAGGATAGAGCAAAAGAAAGCTAAAAACAGAAACCAACCTAAATAACTTTGGATAGCCGACTGGAGAATTGTATACTTTTTACCGGAACACTCTTTGAGCATCGACTCCAATGCCCGAGTCACAAAACCCCCTGCAGCACGTCCAGCCATTTTTTTCCTTTTGATGGCAAACTTTTCTCCGATTATCTAAGAGTTCAACTCAATTCAAAGCAATTATAACTCTCTGACCCGTCCAAACTGTAAACTAAAATGAGAGATCCATTCAACGGAAATAAAATTATAGAGTCGGATCAAACGAGATCAGGTGTAGAGTTTAATAATTTAATTGCACTACTGAATCCCGTTCATGAGGCCCAATCCAACATTCCGGTTATACTGAGAGAGAGAGAGCAACGAAAAGGTAAAAATTACC
Organism: Ilex paraguariensis; assembly: GCA_963454935.2. Taxonomy (NCBI): domain Eukaryota; kingdom Viridiplantae; phylum Streptophyta; class Magnoliopsida; order Aquifoliales; family Aquifoliaceae; genus Ilex; species Ilex paraguariensis. The sequence continues at coordinate 351,368 of CAUOFW020003636.1, read as the reverse complement.
TTACCTTCCCTTGCAGATAGGCAAAACTAATGTGAAGATGCATAAACTGAGAGATCCAGAAGGAAACGAGAGTGCAGATGTCACCTGTTTATGCGTGTACTATGCACTAGTAATACTCCACACAGGGGTGGGCTCCGATTCCGACGGAGTCGGAAGGCATAATTCCGAACTCCGACTCCGAATCACATTGACTCCGCCTATCGGAGTAGGGCGGAGTTTCAGAGTTGGATCAATTTTTATTGGGCTTTATACTTTCTCTCTTTTTTTAACTTTGATGAGATTTAGGAGAGAAGCATGCAGAAGGATTTCAGAGATGGTGAATACAGAAGCTTTTACAGTTGCTTGATAAAACACTCCCAGTTCACAGTTCCAAATAATTTGCTGAAAATGAACCAACAAAACACCATTTTGTAGACACGGACCACAGAGAGAGAGAGAGAGAGAGAGAGAGAGACCTGAAGTGGATCTGAAGGCCTATCACGAATGGCTGAACGGCTAAAGGAGTACAGAATACAGATCTGGTGGAGGCTCCTGGGGCTTTCAGATCTGCGGGGCTTTGAGCCTTTAACGAAATGGTAGGGGTTCTGGTGTGGGTAGGCAACGAGTTAGGTTAGAGTTCGAAATTTGGGGAGTTAGCCATTTAGAGTCCTGAAACTTTGAGAATAGAAGTGAAGGAAAGAGTGTGGTTGCTGCCCGTCGGGGAAGAGAGGTCGCAGCGCCTCCTCGTGATCGACGGTCAGTCAGAGCGAGAGAGAGATGGAGAGAGAGAGATGGAGAGGGAGAGGAAAAAAAACGACTAGACTTAGAGGGAATAGGTATTTTATATTAATTATATTATATTATAATTAATAAAAATCAGAATTTATAATCTGTTTAGTACGATAAAAAATTACAATGATGAAAAGGTTAAGGGAGAGATAAAATATCATTCATGTTTAATAAAAAAGGAAAGCAGAAAGGATGGAAAAGTAGATGAATGATTTTTTTTTCTAACTCATTAAAATTAATTCTTCCAAAATCAGAATGAAAATTGATGAAAAATTAATTATTTTTGTTGAAATATATTTTATTTATCTATATATTTTATGTATATATTAATTTTATATATAAATACAATGATAAAATATGCATTTATATTTTTTTTAAAAATTAAAAATAAATTAAAATAAAAAAAATATTTTTCCATCTAGTTAACGGTGGAAATTTTTAACTCAACGCGATGACACGACACGACTCGAACTCGGCACAAATTTTATGATACGAACTTGATTATAACTCGATACGAACTTGAAAATAATCTGACACATGAACACGAAATATAAATTGCTTATATTCAGTTTAACCCGTCAAACTCAATATTAACATCATCAATCCGTTTATTTAAGAAAAAACACTTTCTCTATTTTATCGTTTGTATAATAACAAGTTTAACTAATATTTATAGACATAAAATAATAATAATTTAAAACTATTTATTAACCATTGACATAATTATTATATAAAAAAATATTTTTAATTATTATTATATTTATTTAAGTTAATTTTTACTTTATAGAAAAAATACGGGCACGAATTCAATTAAGTGAAAATTGAATATTGGCGTTTTATTTTTTATTCAAAGTTTATGTGGGTCAACGCGAATACGAACACGAGCACAAATACAAACACGAAAATAAACTGATTAACTCGACATGACACGATTAGTTAAATAAATTGAACTAGATTTAACTAATGTTTGATACGAACTCGCAATGACTCGACGTGAATTTGACACGACATGATTTGATTGTCAGCCTTAATCTTAGCAAGTACAAAAATAATTATTATTATTATTTTTATTTGTCATTCATCTTACCAAACATAAAATAATTAATTTGTATTATTCCTACTTTATTTTCTTGAAGGATATAAAGTGTATCCCTCATATTTTTCATCCCTCTTATTTTTTATCATTCCTAGCGAACGGAGCATAATTAGATTCAGAATTTTTTTTGAAAATGATTTAAAATTTTGACTCCAATTTGAAGTATGCGATTTTCCTTGGACTCCATTAACATTTGACTTTGAGGAGGCCAAGCTAGAGTCCAAGTCAATTTTTTGAATTTTTATGCACTCTTATGTTTCATTTGGTACGATGAAAAATGAAAAAGATGAAAAGTTGGAAGGATGAAAAATTTGAGAGATAAATAAAATATCATGTTTGGTATGGAAGAAAAATACAAATGGTGGATTAATTTTTCCTCCAACTCATCAAAATTAATTTCTCCAAAATTAGGAGAAAAGAAAATGAAAAGTTTATTATGTGTGTTAAAATGTATGTTATTTATCCATATACTAATCATAACTCGTGTTTAAATGCACGATGAAATATAAAATTCGAACGCCAAAAAAATCAATCTTATTGTATTAAATAATAAATTTTTTCCTTCATTTCTTTGATTACATTATTTAAAATTTATTTTTACCCATTATTTTCTTAAAATTATTAACAACTTTCTCAAAATACATAATTTAATAAAATTTTCTCAACATGTATATATTATCGTCTATGGATAATATTAAAAATAAAAATTATGTTAAATTACAAATTAATCAAATATTAAATGATTGAACATGTGATAAAAATGAGTAATGTGATGTTTTTGAGATGAAAAATATGTAGAGGATAAAATTCAAGTTGCTAGGTGTTTTATTATATAGATCATTTAATATATATATATATATATATATATATATATATATATATATATATATATATATTTCATATTTATCAATTACATATTATGAATATAATGATGAAATATGTATTTATATTTTTTTAATAAAAATTTAAACAATTAAAAAAATATTTTTTTAATCTTATCAAACACAAAATAAATCAATCCTTCTTCATTTTCATCCATCTTACCAAACACAAATAAGGGAAGGAAATATTCCACCTTTGACGGATAAAAAGTGTATCACTTTCACTTTCTATCATTCAATTTTTCATCCATCTTACCAAATAGACCATTAGTGTGTTAAAAAAATCGTGAAGGACTTTGTTGGTCTAGCTGGTGGTGAATAGTATCTTTTTTTTATGAATGGGCACAAATATTCATTTTTCTCTTTTTTAAACTCTCTAAATTATAATTATCAAAATTAAGTCTCATTTATCTTAAAATAAGTAATCCATTAATAATCAAATTCATCTCAATTTATACTAATCTATATATTTTATAGGGTAGGAATCCATGGGCATTTGCCAAGAGTCATCTTTCTTGCAAACTAATATCACTAGAATAAGTATGGACCTAAGTCATACAAAATGAGAGCATGGGCAAGAGCGATAACAAGAGCGCAAAAGCGAAAAGTTTAAAAAAAATATAAAAGTGGAAGTATCTTGAGAGCTTTATAATATATTTTATGTATATGTATGTGTGTGTGTGTGTGTGTGTATATATATATACATACACACACACACACACATATATACTAGCAATGCAACATATGCATTGCACGCGAATAATTTTTGTATACAAAATATTAATAAAAAGTATTAGGTATATGTGTACCTACATTAAATATCATCTCAAATCTATCAAAATTATATCTTAATCGCTTGTATTATATTAAAAATATTGTCTATTCTTGTTTTAACTATAAGAAAAAAAGATAATAATAATTAAGAATTAAATAGGTCAATAGGATAAAATATAAGGTTAATAACACTTTAGGTTTCTAAAGTATGTATTTTTTGTCAATTTCATCCCCAATATTTGAGTTTTGTCAATTTAATCTATAAAATATTAAATTCTTATTTAAATGGTTCATAACCAAATGGTCCATTAAGTTTTTTTTACAAATTTGAGTTTTGTCAATTTAATCTATAAAATATTAAATTCTTGTTTAAATGGTTCATAACCAAATGGTCCATTAAGTTTTTTTTACAAAAATGACCACATTTCACTCCGTCAGATAGTATCGCGTTATCATCACTTCTGTCAAAAACTTAACAAATTGTTTGTGTATAAATAATTTAAACACTAACTAAATTCTTTAGAGACCAAACTGATAAAATTGATATAATGAGGATCAAACTGATAAAACATGTATAATTCTGGGACTTAAAGTACTATTAACCCTAAAATATAATATCATATTCTATAATATATATTTTAAAAGAATATTAAAATTTTAAAATTCAAGTTTTACTTAAAAAATACACTATAATTGTTTGTATATAAACTCTTAATAAAACATGAAAAGTTTATTGTGATTGAATAATTATGTTGATTTAACATAAATTATTTTTAAAAAACTATATAAAAGATTATTTTTTATCTTAAAAATGAAATGATTTAAATCTTGGATAAAAAATACACATATATAAATATAATGTTATCTTTATATTTGAAATCAGTAATGTTACATTGATAAAGTTTTTATATATTTTTTGAATATTTTATTGAAAACAGTAGTATGTAAATATTTTTTAAGGGTAACGTAGTCAATTACAAAATTTAATAGATACTAATAGTTATATATAATGAATAGATAATTAAAAGAGATATTAGAGGTAATATAGAGATTTGAACCATAAATATATGATGGTAATTTAGATATTCAATTATGGAAGAATAGTGTGGTATTTAAAATTATTTATAAGAGTAAAACAGTGAATCAAATTTTTTTTATTCTAAGCTATTTTTTTTAGTAATATAAATTATTAGTAGTATAGATGAAAAAAAATACATATATAGACATAATGTTCTTTTTTATTTGAAAAGAGCAATGATCTAATGATAGACTTTTTGAACACGTTATTAAAAACTATAATGATGCATATATTTTTTAAGAGTTGCGTAGTTAATTAAATTTTTTCATAGATATTGATATTTATACAAACATAATAAATAATTAAAAGAGATATTAGAGAGTAATTTAAAGATTTAAATATATAAAGTTGTGATTGTAATTTAAATATTTACCTATGAAAAAATTATGTGGTATTTAAAATTCTTTATAAGGTTAAAATAGTGAATTATTATTTTTTCACTTAAGTTACTTTTATTAGTAGTATATATATATATACATATTTTAATATATAAATGTTAATAAAAATATTATTAAAAAATAAAATCTATACACATATATATGTTAAATTATTTAAATTTAATTAGGTATTAATCTATACTTTATATATAAAATAAATAATTAATTAGGGAAAGGAGTTGAGATGTATTCTCTCCTACTTTTAAATTTGTAAAAATTTTGAATTATTAAAATTCCCGTCATCAAATCATATTTTGCCGAATGACTTTGATAACTACCCTAAATAATTACTCATAAAATCCTTCCAACTACTACTTATTTAAAACCTTTTTTCAACATCAAAGTTTCATAATTCAAGGGTTATTAGTGATATCTAAAAATTGAGGACAGTTTGTGTAATAAAACAAAATGTCTAGAATCCGTATAAAGTTTACCCAAAATTAATTTGCTAAGTTTACAAATGTGCATAAAGCATTGAAGTGAAATTAATATTTGGAGTAGGTAGGATACAACAAAAGAAAGCTAAAAATAGATATCAACCTAAATAACTTTAGACCGGAGAGCTATATGTTTTTTATCGGAAAACTCTTTGAGCTTGACTCAAATGATCGAGTGACAAAGTGTGACGCCCCTAAAATCGAGGGTGTTTTATCAACCATTGATTACTCATCAACTCGTGGAAGTATTTGTGATCGTCGTACAACCCGACATCACGTCAATAGCATTCCCTTAACTGGGATCACTAAAACATGAAGTTTGGGCAGAGTCTCCCTCGTTTCGGGAACTCTCAACGCATAACCTGTGCACATTTCAACTGTATGACTTATCTGAGATCTAATATACATCAATTTAAACTCAATTATTGTCAATTTACATCATTAGAACAAAAGGGCTCAAGGCCCAAAAACGTAGGAAAATCATTCTTAAAATTTCAAATTTTTAGAAAATCTTTCAGAAGGTTTTGCCTATTGAAAAATTCCTTTCGGAAGGTTTTGATTGACCTTCCATAAGGTTTTTGACGGATTGACCTATTTTTCTTGTTTTTGATTGTCAATCCACTCCAATCCATTTCAAATCAATCAAATACATGTTTAATGAAATTTTTCACATAAAATATGATACAACAAGTTCTATTACAAGCAATTCCATATATTGACATGTCAAAATAAAATTTTCACAAAAGTTATACAAAATGAGTCATAAAAATCACAAGTCAGTCTTCTTCACCCTTGAGGCTCAAATTAGGAGTCGTTCACCAGTGTAAACCCCGCACCCGAAATATTTTTCCACAAAGGGTAAGCCATGCTCAATAAAATATCTCCTAAAGAGGCTACTCCCCAACCAAGATGCATATGAAATGTTCACATGCAACAATCAACCATTCAAAACATTCCTATCAAGAATATGAATTCAATGACAAGAATTTCATGTGATGCCATGAAATGAGATGAAACTCACTTATGCACTTTAGCCCGAGCCCGAGCCCTCACCGACTCCTACAACACAATGCAATGCCAATATATAAAAATCGGACATTTCAAACCCCCGTCATTGATGTTACACATTGAATGACAATTTTATTTAAATAAAATCATGTGTCTTTGTTGGGTAGTGAACTTTTGGTGTCGCACCACTAGCTCCGCACACCGAAACACTTTTTTGGACTTGCATCATCAGAAGTATATAAACCAGTAGCGGGGTCTTGCACCTAAGGGAGAGTCTAGCCCTTCTTGCTATACCCGACACAAGTTTTTTATGCAACCGTGCGACTCAGTTAGAACTTCGTTCCAATTTTTCCTGAGCCCACCCATCATCCACCAAGTATGGTGTTTGATTTAGTCATGCACACAAACACATACACACACACACACACACACTCACTCACACCCAATGCTCATGAATGTAATGTCAACATCATGCCCAATATGCAATGAATGTCAAATGAGCAATTTCAACACATACCATGGATAATTACATTATAAGCATATAATTTTCACAATCCATCAATTGTCAATATATCATAAGCATATATCAACAGTTCATTCAATATAATTTTCAAGCATGTCATCACTTAATCATGCAATTAACACACTAATTTCATCAATGCATAATGTAAATACATAACATGCCCACAAGTCACATTTTGCCAAGAAATTACATACTTAGCAATTTTTAATCACCAATTCATACTAGAATTAAATTTATCAATTTTCAATACTCAATTCCATTAAGTATACAACAATAGGCAAGTGATATATAATTCTATTAACCTACCCATCTCATATGAACACCTTAGGTTGAAAATAAACCTAATTAGGGAGAAAATCTTACCTCATGAAATGTAAACCCACTTGTTAGAAGCCTTTAAGAATTTCAATTAAGCTCAAACCCTTGATTTCTTCAAGCCCCGTTTTTGGAGCTTCAGTGAAATTTTCGATTTTTGGTATAGTCTTGTAGCCCACATCGAGGAGAACAATTTTTTTTCTCGGCTAGGGGTGATTTGACCAAAGTTTGACTCCTGATCGCAAGAGGAAAGCTTGAGAAAATCCTTGTTTTTCTCTCTTCTTCTCTCTCTCTCTTCTAACATAAGGACCCATCTGCACAATGGGGAGAAATCAAATTTCCCCCCTATTTATACTCTTTAATTGCTTAGTTCACAATACGTCACACGTCCTCCTTTTTTCAGGGTTCGTTTTCGCCCCGAAACGATTAAATTTTATTTTGATTTAAGTTCAAAATATTTTTTATTTCAACTTGCTTTAAATTACTTTCTAAATTTTAAAATTTTATTAAAAATTTTATTTTTGGATCACCCAAGACCTGACTGTCTCGTAAAACACAAAAAATCTGACTATCTCAGAATTCAACGAAATTTGACACTGTAACTAGATTTTTCGAGACGAATCCATTGGTGAGGTTCGTTTTATCATCCAAACTCTAGAAAAATTCAGGTTTGCAACACGTACTATAGTGATAAATTACTATTTTACCCCATTTTCATAAAAATTTAAATTTACCCGAGTTTTACATTCTTCCTCTCTTAAAAGAATTTTGTCCTCGAAATTCATATACACACTTAACCGCATGCATATGTAACAAGTAATACTATACTTAAAATTATAAACATGTACCTCCATCATTGAACAAGAACGGACAACTGGTACATATGGTGTCCTCATGCTCCCATATCGCCTTCTCCATACCTTGGTGCTGCCACAGCACTTTCACTAGCCTCACAGTCTTGCCTCGTAAAACTTGCTTCCGGCTATCTATGATACTTACTGGTCCCTCCTCAAATGTCTCATTCACATCAACAATCAACTCGCCCCAATCTACCATAGGTGTCAGATCTGGAGTATACTTTCGGAGCAGAGAAACATGGGACGCCACATGAACACCTGATAAATTTGGTGATAACGTCAACCGATAAGTCACTGTACCCACCCTCTCAAGTATCTCGAAGGGCCCGATAAACCTTGGCGACAACTTTGTTTGCTTTCTGAATCTAACCACTCCCCACTTAGAAATCACCTTTAAGAAGACATGATCACCAACCTCAAATTATAGAGGTCGCCACCGTCTGTCAGCATAACTATTTTATCAGCTCTGAGTAGTAAGAAGACGTTTTTATATCAGATCCATCTTCTTTGATGTGTCTCTAATCAAATTTGGACCTATAGAGAGCTTCTCTCCCATCTCCGTCCAACACAAAGGAGAACGACAAGACCTCTCATATAGTGCCTCATAAGGTGTCATTTGAATGCACGTCTAGTAACTATTATTGTAGGTGAACTCCACTAAGGGTAAGTGTTTTTTCCAACTACCCTTGAGATCTAAGATACATGCTCGTAGCATGTCCTCTAGCGTCTAGATGGTCCTCTCTGACTGACTGTTCGATTGGGGATGAAAAATTATACTCATCATCAACTGTGTTCCCATAGCCCGCTGAAAGCTCTCTCAAAAGTGAGCCATAAACATAGGATCTCAATCTGATACTATAGAAACGGGTACCCTATGTAACCAAATTATCTCTCATATATACAACCTGTAGAACTCTTCCAGTCTAAAGGTCATCTTCACTGCCAAAAAGTGTATCGACTTGGTAAGTTGGTCCACTATCACCCACACTGCATCATTCCCTCGTGATGTCCATGGCAGGTGAGTCACAAAATTCATCGTGACGTGCTCTCACTTTCACACAGCCACCTTCAAATGCTGGAACAATTCTGCTGGTCTGCGATGCTCAGCCTTCACCTGCTGACACGTAAGATATCTACTAAAAAAGTCTCCAACGTGCCTCTTCATTCCACTCCAATAGTACTAGCGATAGAGATCATGATACATCTTCGTGTTGCCTGGAAGAACCGCAAAATGGGAGTAATGGAACTCCTTGAGAATCTCTTCTCTCAAATTTGAAGACTAGGGAACTACAACCTCCCCCTATACCAAAAATTGTCATCCAAGTGAATGGCCCAACCCTCGTCACCGGTACTCGACTGCACTCGATCTCTGATGGATGATTACTTTGGGTCCTGTCCTTGAGACTCAATCACTCTGCTCAGTAGGGAAGGTGTAGCCACCAAGCTCCCTAAAACACCCTGAGTTTGACCCTGATAATGTAGCTCAAACTGTCCCACAGTCTCGAGCATCCGCTACTCTTGGGAAGTCACACTAGCCATAACTCCCCGTGACTTCCGGCTAAGTGCATCAGCCCCCACATTTGCCTTATTAGGATGGTAGTGCAACGTGAAGTCATAGTCTTCTAGGTACTCCATCCACCTACGCTGCCTCATGTTGAGGTCCCGCTAAGTAAAAATGTATTTTAGACTTTTGTGGTCTGAAAACACCTCAAACTACTCACCATATAAGTAATGGCGCCAAACCTTCAAGGCAAATACAATGGCTACCAACTTCATGTCGTGTGTGGGGTAATTCTGCTCGTGGTTCTTTTAATTGTCGAAAATCATAAGTCACCACCCTCCTAGACTACATCAAAACATAACCAAGTCTGTCTCTGGAGTCATCACAGTACACTATGTACATCTATCCCCTTTCTGGAACTATCAAAAATAGGAGTTGAAGTANGAAACATAATTTTTACAAAGAGAGGGCTTAGACATGTATCAGAAAACTCACACAAACACATACATGGTCAGTTTGGTCGAACACACAAGGCCAACAGATCTTATAGAGCTCTACAGGTACTTTTACAGGCCAGTGATGGCAGTAGCAATTGTTTTGTTCAAGTTAGGTTATGATGGCAGAAGCAAGTGTCACTTGGGCTTCAAGGTCCTTTTTCCTCTGTTTATCACTAGAGTCACTGGTGGAGCAAGAGTCCAAGGGGGGCACTAGCCCACCCTAAAATTTTTCGAAAATGTTATCTATCTATATTTCAAATATTCTTTAAATATATTCACTATGATTTTCTACTTCTATTAATTTGTTTACATTCATACCTAAATCACTGTACATTTTGGGACACACTTCGGACACGTCCAAATAACTTTTGGACATTTCAGGTCATTTTGTAATACTAATATAAAAGTTAACGCTGGTATCCTATTTCTTCCAAGATGTACTATTTTCATATTAATATTCATAATTTTTGTTTCGTTTCCTATCAACAAAAAATATAAATGGTACACGTTCATTTAGGTATTGCATAAGAATTAGGATTATTATGTCATAACTTGATTGTTATAAAGAGAATGACATTTTCTTGTCATTGATAATTATCATGCAACACTATCAAAATATAAAAACTCAACAGGAAATGAATGAAATTATCCTTATTTATATCATTTAAACAAATATAAATGGGTAATCTTACTTTTATCAATCGGGCGAAAAAAAATTAACATTTATAGTTAAAGTGCCCATCATATAATACATTTCTGCCTCTGCCCCTCACTATAGTTATAACGTACTTCGGAAATTAGGGTACTTCAATGTTTGGTATTGAAAACTTATAGGGATTTTTGTATTATTTTACTACAAATAGAGATATTTGACAACTTTCAAAAGGAACTTTTGCTTATTGATAATATTTTCCGTACATTCATTCATTCCTTTATAGGCATTAGGTTTGCTTATTTTTCACTCTATCAAAAGAGATTTAACTTATTTCATTTTTTTTGGTTTGGTTGCCTCCAACAAACCGAGGCTTCAACAGAAGGTTTATAAAGTCAAGATGCTACCTTATTTCAATGGGAGAGGCTAGTGGATCAAGATCAAAATCACAGGTTAGGATTGGCAATTGTAAGGTCCTAAAAACTTTTAAAATGGAACTAAAAATATATATAAAAATACAGAATTGTTAAAGAAAAACCTAATATAGATCTAGGTATTGAAGAGGCACAAAATCAGAGGTTGGTTGTTAGTCTGGTATGATTTTGTGAAGAGGAATAGGAAGATTAGAATGTTTTGATCATAACTTTTGAGAGAGGGAGGGAGAGAGACAGACAGACAGACTGTTTAATGCATAACCAACTAGGATTGTCCATCAAAGTACAAGTTTCATATATCAATGGTTATCAGTGAAACCAACTATGATCGTCCATCAAAGTACAAGTTTCATATATCAATGGTTATCAGTGAATTCTAAAATTTGAGGACAGTCCATGTAATAAAGCCAAGTGTCTGGGATCTATGTAAAATTTACCCAAAATTAAATTTGCAAAAGTTTACAAATGTGCAGAAAGCATTGAACTGAAATAAATATTTGAAGGTAGGATAGAGCAAAAGAAAGCTAAAAACAGAAACCAACCTAAATAACTTTGGATAGCCGACTGGAGAATTGTATACTTTTTACCGGAACACTCTTTGAGCATCGACTCCAATGCCCGAGTCACAAAACCCCCTGCAGCACGTCCAGCCATTTTTTTCCTTTTGATGGCAAACTTTTCTCCGATTATCTAAGAGTTCAACTCAATTCAAAGCAATTATAACTCTCTGACCCGTCCAAACTGTAAACTAAAATGAGAGATCCATTCAACGGAAATAAAATTATAGAGTCGGATCAAACGAGATCAGGTGTAGAGTTTAATAATTTAATTGCACTACTGAATCCCGTTCATGAGGCCCAATCCAACATTCCGGTTATACTGAGAGAGAGAGAGCAACGAAAAGGTAAAAATTACCTTACCTTCCCTTGCAGATAGGCAAAACTAATGTGAAGATGCATAAACTGAGAGATCCAGAAGGAAACGAGAGTGCAGATGTCACCTGTTTATGCGTGTACTATGCACTAGTAATACTCCACACAGGGGTGGGCTCCGATTCCGACGGAGTCGGAAGGCATAATTCCGAACTCCGACTCCGAATCACATTGACTCCGCCTATCGGAGTAGGGCGGAGTTTCAGAGTTGGATCAATTTTTATTGGGCTTTATACTTTCTCTCTTTTTTTAACTTTGATGAGATTTAGGAGAGAAGCATGCAGAAGGATTTCAGAGATGGTGAATACAGAAGCTTTTACAGTTGCTTGATAAAACACTCCCAGTTCACAGTTCCAAATAATTTGCTGAAAATGAACCAACAAAACACCATTTTGTAGACACGGACCACAGAGAGAGAGAGAGAGAGAGAGAGAGAGACCTGAAGTGGATCTGAAGGCCTATCACGAATGGCTGAACGGCTAAAGGAGTACAGAATACAGATCTGGTGGAGGCTCCTGGGGCTTTCAGATCTGCGGGGCTTTGAGCCTTTAACGAAATGGTAGGGGTTCTGGTGTGGGTAGGCAACGAGTTAGGTTAGAGTTCGAAATTTGGGGAGTTAGCCATTTAGAGTCCTGAAACTTTGAGAATAGAAGTGAAGGAAAGAGTGTGGTTGCTGCCCGTCGGGGAAGAGAGGTCGCAGCGCCTCCTCGTGATCGACGGTCAGTCAGAGCGAGAGAGAGATGGAGAGAGAGAGATGGAGAGGGAGAGGAAAAAAAACGACTAGACTTAGAGGGAATAGGTATTTTATATTAATTATATTATATTATAATTAATAAAAATCAGAATTTATAATCTGTTTAGTACGATAAAAAATTACAATGATGAAAAGGTTAAGGGAGAGATAAAATATCATTCATGTTTAATAAAAAAGGAAAGCAGAAAGGATGGAAAAGTAGATGAATGATTTTTTTTTCTAACTCATTAAAATTAATTCTTCCAAAATCAGAATGAAAATTGATGAAAAATTAATTATTTTTGTTGAAATATATTTTATTTATCTATATATTTTATGTATATATTAATTTTATATATAAATACAATGATAAAATATGCATTTATATTTTTTTTAAAAATTAAAAATAAATTAAAATAAAAAAAATATTTTTCCATCTAGTTAACGGTGGAAATTTTTAACTCAACGCGATGACACGACACGACTCGAACTCGGCACAAATTTTATGATACGAACTTGATTATAACTCGATACGAACTTGAAAATAATCTGACACATGAACACGAAATATAAATTGCTTATATTCAGTTTAACCCGTCAAACTCAATATTAACATCATCAATCCGTTTATTTAAGAAAAAACACTTTCTCTATTTTATCGTTTGTATAATAACAAGTTTAACTAATATTTATAGACATAAAATAATAATAATTTAAAACTATTTATTAACCATTGACATAATTATTATATAAAAAAATATTTTTAATTATTATTATATTTATTTAAGTTAATTTTTACTTTATAGAAAAAATACGGGCACGAATTCAATTAAGTGAAAATTGAATATTGGCGTTTTATTTTTTATTCAAAGTTTATGTGGGTCAACGCGAATACGAACACGAGCACAAATACAAACACGAAAATAAACTGATTAACTCGACATGACACGATTAGTTAAATAAATTGAACTAGATTTAACTAATGTTTGATACGAACTCGCAATGACTCGACGTGAATTTGACACGACATGATTTGATTGTCAGCCTTAATCTTAGCAAGTACAAAAATAATTATTATTATTATTTTTATTTGTCATTCATCTTACCAAACATAAAATAATTAATTTGTATTATTCCTACTTTATTTTCTTGAAGGATATAAAGTGTATCCCTCATATTTTTCATCCCTCTTATTTTTTATCATTCCTAGCGAACGGAGCATAATTAGATTCAGAATTTTTTTTGAAAATGATTTAAAATTTTGACTCCAATTTGAAGTATGCGATTTTCCTTGGACTCCATTAACATTTGACTTTGAGGAGGCCAAGCTAGAGTCCAAGTCAATTTTTTGAATTTTTATGCACTCTTATGTTTCATTTGGTACGATGAAAAATGAAAAAGATGAAAAGTTGGAAGGATGAAAAATTTGAGAGATAAATAAAATATCATGTTTGGTATGGAAGAAAAATACAAATGGTGGATTAATTTTTCCTCCAACTCATCAAAATTAATTTCTCCAAAATTAGGAGAAAAGAAAATGAAAAGTTTATTATGTGTGTTAAAATGTATGTTATTTATCCATATACTAATCATAACTCGTGTTTAAATGCACGATGAAATATAAAATTCGAACGCCAAAAAAATCAATCTTATTGTATTAAATAATAAATTTTTTCCTTCATTTCTTTGATTACATTATTTAAAATTTATTTTTACCCATTATTTTCTTAAAATTATTAACAACTTTCTCAAAATACATAATTTAATAAAATTTTCTCAACATGTATATATTATCGTCTATGGATAATATTAAAAATAAAAATTATGTTAAATTACAAATTAATCAAATATTAAATGATTGAACATGTGATAAAAATGAGTAATGTGATGTTTTTGAGATGAAAAATATGTAGAGGATAAAATTCAAGTTGCTAGGTGTTTTATTATATAGATCATTTAATATATATATATATATATATATATATATATATATATATATATATATATATATTTCATATTTATCAATTACATATTATGAATATAATGATGAAATATGTATTTATATTTTTTTAATAAAAATTTAAACAATTAAAAAAATATTTTTTTAATCTTATCAAACACAAAATAAATCAATCCTTCTTCATTTTCATCCATCTTACCAAACACAAATAAGGGAAGGAAATATTCCACCTTTGACGGATAAAAAGTGTATCACTTTCACTTTCTATCATTCAATTTTTCATCCATCTTACCAAATAGACCATTAGTGTGTTAAAAAAATCGTGAAGGACTTTGTTGGTCTAGCTGGTGGTGAATAGTATCTTTTTTTTATGAATGGGCACAAATATTCATTTTTCTCTTTTTTAAACTCTCTAAATTATAATTATCAAAATTAAGTCTCATTTATCTTAAAATAAGTAATCCATTAATAATCAAATTCATCTCAATTTATACTAATCTATATATTTTATAGGGTAGGAATCCATGGGCATTTGCCAAGAGTCATCTTTCTTGCAAACTAATATCACTAGAATAAGTATGGACCTAAGTCATACAAAATGAGAGCATGGGCAAGAGCGATAACAAGAGCGCAAAAGCGAAAAGTTTAAAAAAAATATAAAAGTGGAAGTATCTTGAGAGCTTTATAATATATTTTATGTATATGTATGTGTGTGTGTGTGTGTGTGTATATATATATACATACACACACACACACACATATATACTAGCAATGCAACATATGCATTGCACGCGAATAATTTTTGTATACAAAATATTAATAAAAAGTATTAGGTATATGTGTACCTACATTAAATATCATCTCAAATCTATCAAAATTATATCTTAATCGCTTGTATTATATTAAAAATATTGTCTATTCTTGTTTTAACTATAAGAAAAAAAGATAATAATAATTAAGAATTAAATAGGTCAATAGGATAAAATATAAGGTTAATAACACTTTAGGTTTCTAAAGTATGTATTTTTTGTCAATTTCATCCCCAATATTTGAGTTTTGTCAATTTAATCTATAAAATATTAAATTCTTATTTAAATGGTTCATAACCAAATGGTCCATTAAGTTTTTTTTACAAATTTGAGTTTTGTCAATTTAATCTATAAAATATTAAATTCTTGTTTAAATGGTTCATAACCAAATGGTCCATTAAGTTTTTTTTACAAAAATGACCACATTTCACTCCGTCAGATAGTATCGCGTTATCATCACTTCTGTCAAAAACTTAACAAATTGTTTGTGTATAAATAATTTAAACACTAACTAAATTCTTTAGAGACCAAACTGATAAAATTGATATAATGAGGATCAAACTGATAAAACATGTATAATTCTGGGACTTAAAGTACTATTAACCCTAAAATATAATATCATATTCTATAATATATATTTTAAAAGAATATTAAAATTTTAAAATTCAAGTTTTACTTAAAAAATACACTATAATTGTTTGTATATAAACTCTTAATAAAACATGAAAAGTTTATTGTGATTGAATAATTATGTTGATTTAACATAAATTATTTTTAAAAAACTATATAAAAGATTATTTTTTATCTTAAAAATGAAATGATTTAAATCTTGGATAAAAAATACACATATATAAATATAATGTTATCTTTATATTTGAAATCAGTAATGTTACATTGATAAAGTTTTTATATATTTTTTGAATATTTTATTGAAAACAGTAGTATGTAAATATTTTTTAAGGGTAACGTAGTCAATTACAAAATTTAATAGATACTAATAGTTATATATAATGAATAGATAATTAAAAGAGATATTAGAGGTAATATAGAGATTTGAACCATAAATATATGATGGTAATTTAGATATTCAATTATGGAAGAATAGTGTGGTATTTAAAATTATTTATAAGAGTAAAACAGTGAATCAAATTTTTTTTATTCTAAGCTATTTTTTTTAGTAATATAAATTATTAGTAGTATAGATGAAAAAAAATACATATATAGACATAATGTTCTTTTTTATTTGAAAAGAGCAATGATCTAATGATAGACTTTTTGAACACGTTATTAAAAACTATAATGATGCATATATTTTTTAAGAGTTGCGTAGTTAATTAAATTTTTTCATAGATATTGATATTTATACAAACATAATAAATAATTAAAAGAGATATTAGAGAGTAATTTAAAGATTTAAATATATAAAGTTGTGATTGTAATTTAAATATTTACCTATGAAAAAATTATGTGGTATTTAAAATTCTTTATAAGGTTAAAATAGTGAATTATTATTTTTTCACTTAAGTTACTTTTATTAGTAGTATATATATATATACATATTTTAATATATAAATGTTAATAAAAATATTATTAAAAAATAAAATCTATACACATATATATGTTAAATTATTTAAATTTAATTAGGTATTAATCTATACTTTATATATAAAATAAATAATTAATTAGGGAAAGGAGTTGAGATGTATTCTCTCCTACTTTTAAATTTGTAAAAATTTTGAATTATTAAAATTCCCGTCATCAAATCATATTTTGCCGAATGACTTTGATAACTACCCTAAATAATTACTCATAAAATCCTTCCAACTACTACTTATTTAAAACCTTTTTTCAACATCAAAGTTTCATAATTCAAGGGTTATTAGTGATATCTAAAAATTGAGGACAGTTTGTGTAATAAAACAAAATGTCTAGAATCCGTATAAAGTTTACCCAAAATTAATTTGCTAAGTTTACAAATGTGCATAAAGCATTGAAGTGAAATTAATATTTGGAGTAGGTAGGATACAACAAAAGAAAGCTAAAAATAGATATCAACCTAAATAACTTTAGACCGGAGAGCTATATGTTTTTTATCGGAAAACTCTTTGAGCTTGACTCAAATGATCGAGTGACAAAGTGTGACGCCCCTAAAATCGAGGGTGTTTTATCAACCATTGATTACTCATCAACTCGTGGAAGTATTTGTGATCGTCGTACAACCCGACATCACGTCAATAGCATTCCCTTAACTGGGATCACTAAAACATGAAGTTTGGGCAGAGTCTCCCTCGTTTCGGGAACTCTCAACGCATAACCTGTGCACATTTCAACTGTATGACTTATCTGAGATCTAATATACATCAATTTAAACTCAATTATTGTCAATTTACATCATTAGAACAAAAGGGCTCAAGGCCCAAAAACGTAGGAAAATCATTCTTAAAATTTCAAATTTTTAGAAAATCTTTCAGAAGGTTTTGCCTATTGAAAAATTCCTTTCGGAAGGTTTTGATTGACCTTCCATAAGGTTTTTGACGGATTGACCTATTTTTCTTGTTTTTGATTGTCAATCCACTCCAATCCATTTCAAATCAATCAAATACATGTTTAATGAAATTTTTCACATAAAATATGATACAACAAGTTCTATTACAAGCAATTCCATATATTGACATGTCAAAATAAAATTTTCACAAAAGTTATACAAAATGAGTCATAAAAATCACAAGTCAGTCTT
Source organism: Ilex paraguariensis (assembly GCA_963454935.2). NCBI lineage: Eukaryota > Viridiplantae > Streptophyta > Magnoliopsida > Aquifoliales > Aquifoliaceae > Ilex > Ilex paraguariensis. The sequence goes on along the minus strand of CAUOFW020003636.1, from coordinate 332,939 downwards.
CTTCACCCTTGAGGCTCAAATTAGGAGTCGTTCACCAGTGTAAACCCCGCACCCGAAATATTTTTCCACAAAGGGTAAGCCATGCTCAATAAAATATCTCCTAAAGAGGCTACTCCCCAACCAAGATGCATATGAAATGTTCACATGCAACAATCAACCATTCAAAACATTCCTATCAAGAATATGAATTCAATGACAAGAATTTCATGTGATGCCATGAAATGAGATGAAACTCACTTATGCACTTTAGCCCGAGCCCGAGCCCTCACCGACTCCTACAACACAATGCAATGCCAATATATAAAAATCGGACATTTCAAACCCCCGTCATTGATGTTACACATTGAATGACAATTTTATTTAAATAAAATCATGTGTCTTTGTTGGGTAGTGAACTTTTGGTGTCGCACCACTAGCTCCGCACACCGAAACACTTTTTTGGACTTGCATCATCAGAAGTATATAAACCAGTAGCGGGGTCTTGCACCTAAGGGAGAGTCTAGCCCTTCTTGCTATACCCGACACAAGTTTTTTATGCAACCGTGCGACTCAGTTAGAACTTCGTTCCAATTTTTCCTGAGCCCACCCATCATCCACCAAGTATGGTGTTTGATTTAGTCATGCACACAAACACATACACACACACACACACACACTCACTCACACCCAATGCTCATGAATGTAATGTCAACATCATGCCCAATATGCAATGAATGTCAAATGAGCAATTTCAACACATACCATGGATAATTACATTATAAGCATATAATTTTCACAATCCATCAATTGTCAATATATCATAAGCATATATCAACAGTTCATTCAATATAATTTTCAAGCATGTCATCACTTAATCATGCAATTAACACACTAATTTCATCAATGCATAATGTAAATACATAACATGCCCACAAGTCACATTTTGCCAAGAAATTACATACTTAGCAATTTTTAATCACCAATTCATACTAGAATTAAATTTATCAATTTTCAATACTCAATTCCATTAAGTATACAACAATAGGCAAGTGATATATAATTCTATTAACCTACCCATCTCATATGAACACCTTAGGTTGAAAATAAACCTAATTAGGGAGAAAATCTTACCTCATGAAATGTAAACCCACTTGTTAGAAGCCTTTAAGAATTTCAATTAAGCTCAAACCCTTGATTTCTTCAAGCCCCGTTTTTGGAGCTTCAGTGAAATTTTCGATTTTTGGTATAGTCTTGTAGCCCACATCGAGGAGAACAATTTTTTTTCTCGGCTAGGGGTGATTTGACCAAAGTTTGACTCCTGATCGCAAGAGGAAAGCTTGAGAAAATCCTTGTTTTTCTCTCTTCTTCTCTCTCTCTCTTCTAACATAAGGACCCATCTGCACAATGGGGAGAAATCAAATTTCCCCCCTATTTATACTCTTTAATTGCTTAGTTCACAATACGTCACACGTCCTCCTTTTTTCAGGGTTCGTTTTCGCCCCGAAACGATTAAATTTTATTTTGATTTAAGTTCAAAATATTTTTTATTTCAACTTGCTTTAAATTACTTTCTAAATTTTAAAATTTTATTAAAAATTTTATTTTTGGATCACCCAAGACCTGACTGTCTCGTAAAACACAAAAAATCTGACTATCTCAGAATTCAACGAAATTTGACACTGTAACTAGATTTTTCGAGACGAATCCATTGGTGAGGTTCGTTTTATCATCCAAACTCTAGAAAAATTCAGGTTTGCAACACGTACTATAGTGATAAATTACTATTTTACCCCATTTTCATAAAAATTTAAATTTACCCGAGTTTTACATTCTTCCTCTCTTAAAAGAATTTTGTCCTCGAAATTCATATACACACTTAACCGCATGCATATGTAACAAGTAATACTATACTTAAAATTATAAACATGTACCTCCATCATTGAACAAGAACGGACAACTGGTACATATGGTGTCCTCATGCTCCCATATCGCCTTCTCCATACCTTGGTGCTGCCACAGCACTTTCACTAGCCTCACAGTCTTGCCTCGTAAAACTTGCTTCCGGCTATCTATGATACTTACTGGTCCCTCCTCAAATGTCTCATTCACATCAACAATCAACTCGCCCCAATCTACCATAGGTGTCAGATCTGGAGTATACTTTCGGAGCAGAGAAACATGGGACGCCACATGAACACCTGATAAATTTGGTGATAACGTCAACCGATAAGTCACTGTACCCACCCTCTCAAGTATCTCGAAGGGCCCGATAAACCTTGGCGACAACTTTGTTTGCTTTCTGAATCTAACCACTCCCCACTTAGAAATCACCTTTAAGAAGACATGATCACCAACCTCAAATTATAGAGGTCGCCACCGTCTGTCAGCATAACTATTTTATCAGCTCTGAGTAGTAAGAAGACGTTTTTATATCAGATCCATCTTCTTTGATGTGTCTCTAATCAAATTTGGACCTATAGAGAGCTTCTCTCCCATCTCCGTCCAACACAAAGGAGAACGACAAGACCTCTCATATAGTGCCTCATAAGGTGTCATTTGAATGCACGTCTAGTAACTATTATTGTAGGTGAACTCCACTAAGGGTAAGTGTTTTTTCCAACTACCCTTGAGATCTAAGATACATGCTCGTAGCATGTCCTCTAGCGTCTAGATGGTCCTCTCTGACTGACTGTTCGATTGGGGATGAAAAATTATACTCATCATCAACTGTGTTCCCATAGCCCGCTGAAAGCTCTCTCAAAAGTGAGCCATAAACATAGGATCTCAATCTGATACTATAGAAACGGGTACCCTATGTAACCAAATTATCTCTCATATATACAACCTGTAGAACTCTTCCAGTCTAAAGGTCATCTTCACTGCCAAAAAGTGTATCGACTTGGTAAGTTGGTCCACTATCACCCACACTGCATCATTCCCTCGTGATGTCCATGGCAGGTGAGTCACAAAATTCATCGTGACGTGCTCTCACTTTCACACAGCCACCTTCAAATGCTGGAACAATTCTGCTGGTCTGCGATGCTCAGCCTTCACCTGCTGACACGTAAGATATCTACTAAAAAAGTCTCCAACGTGCCTCTTCATTCCACTCCAATAGTACTAGCGATAGAGATCATGATACATCTTCGTGTTGCCTGGAAGAACCGCAAAATGGGAGTAATGGAACTCCTTGAGAATCTCTTCTCTCAAATTTGAAGACTAGGGAACTACAACCTCCCCCTATACCAAAAATTGTCATCCAAGTGAATGGCCCAACCCTCGTCACCGGTACTCGACTGCACTCGATCTCTGATGGATGATTACTTTGGGTCCTGTCCTTGAGACTCAATCACTCTGCTCAGTAGGGAAGGTGTAGCCACCAAGCTCCCTAAAACACCCTGAGTTTGACCCTGATAATGTAGCTCAAACTGTCCCACAGTCTCGAGCATCCGCTACTCTTGGGAAGTCACACTAGCCATAACTCCCCGTGACTTCCGGCTAAGTGCATCAGCCCCCACATTTGCCTTATTAGGATGGTAGTGCAACGTGAAGTCATAGTCTTCTAGGTACTCCATCCACCTACGCTGCCTCATGTTGAGGTCCCGCTAAGTAAAAATGTATTTTAGACTTTTGTGGTCTGAAAACACCTCAAACTACTCACCATATAAGTAATGGCGCCAAACCTTCAAGGCAAATACAATGGCTACCAACTTCATGTCGTGTGTGGGGTAATTCTGCTCGTGGTTCTTTTAATTGTCGAAAATCATAAGTCACCACCCTCCTAGACTACATCAAAACATAACCAAGTCTGTCTCTGGAGTCATCACAGTACACTATGTACATCTATCCCCTTTCTGGAACTATCAAAAATAGGAGTTGAAGTAAGCCTTCTCTTCAACTCCTGAAATGCCTTCTCACACAATTCATCCCACTAAAATTTGACCTCCTTCTGAGTCAACCTGGTCATAGGTGCGGCTAGTCAGCAAAAATTCTCGATGAACCTCCGGTAGTACCCTGTCAATCCCAAGAAACTACGTATCTTAAAGACTGACTTCGACCTCTCCCAACTCATAACTATCTCAACATTTTCCAGGTCAATCGATGCACCCAGAGCTGACATTATGTGTCCCAAAAATTTACCTTCATAAGTCAAAATTCACATTTGCTGAACTTGGCATACAACTGATGGTCCCTCAAGGTCTGGAGAATAACTCTCAAGTGACCCTCATGCTCCTCCTCAGACTTGGAGTAGATCAGGATGTTATCAACAAACACCATGACGAACTGATCTAAATAGGGTTAGAATACCGTATGCATGAGATCCATGAATGCCGTCAGGATATTCGTCAATCCAAATGGCATCATAGTGAACTCAAAATGTTCATACCGTGTTCTGAACACCATCTTAGGGATATCTGTCTCCCTGATCCTCAACTGATGGTAATCCATGTGGAGATCTATCTTAGAGTAGACCCGCGTCTCTCTTAGCTAGTCAAACAAATCATCAATTCTTGGCAAAGGGTACCTATTCTTGATAGTGACCCGGTTCAACTATCGATAGTCTATATACAAACAAAGGGTTTTATCCTTCTTCTTGACAAACAATATCAGAGCGCCACACAGAGAAATGCTCAGTCTAATAAAGTCTCTGTCCAACAACTCTTGTAGCTGGACTTTGAGCTCTTGCAGTTAGACTTTGAGCTCTTGCAACTCCATTGGTGCCATCCTTTGTGGAGTCATAGAAATGGGAGATGTACCAGAATATAACTCAATGGCGAAGTCGACATCCCTCTATGGAGGTAATCCTGGTAGTTTATCCAAAAAAACATCTTCAAAATCACAAACCACTCGAGGCAAACCCAACTCTTGTCTCACTTCGTCCTCGAGGATAAGGCTAGCAAGCCAGTCCATTAACTGTCCATGCCATCGGTAGTCATACACAACTTGGGGCAAAACTTTGTTCTTCTCCCCCTAAAATTTGAAACAAACACCATCCGGTGTGTATGCAGTGACCCACTTCCGATCACGGTCAATGACGACTCAATGTGTTACCAACCAGTCCATCCCAAGGATGACATCTGTAGGACAAAAATTTGAATATTTTGCCGAACATGACTTCATTTGTATAACAGAGAATTATATGAGTTTTATTAAATGTAGACTCATTCTAGATAATTTATATCCATTAATTATAATATCTTGTTTCAAGAGAATACCCTTTGATTCTAACGAGAAATTATCACACCTTACCATTACACCACAAGGGCATTTTATTTGTGTAGGTGGCTAGACCTAGGATAATTGCCTAGGTTGTTCTACGTACCCCTTATCGAGATCAAGCCAATTCATAGTTCGGGGAGATTAAATTATTTTTGGGATAAGATCGATGGGTAGATGACTCATTGATCTTGAATGGACAAAATTTCCATTTGAATTGATATGGGTTTAAGGACCATTTGATTGTGGAGGAGTTGTGATTGTACATAGTTTAACTAGACTGCCTACGTATTTGAAAGGTAATCAAGTCAGTCGTAGTTCATGAGGTAAAAAATAGAATTTATTTGAAATTGATTTGGACTTGCGACTATGCCTAGTTTAACTAGACTGTCTATGTATTCTAAAAAGAATCAAGTCAGCCATAGTTCATGAAAGAAATTTATTTAAGAATGCGATTGTGTCTAGTATAGATGCCGGACTGCCTACATATCCAGAAATGGAATCAAGTCGGACGTAGTTCAAAAAATAATTTTGAATTTGAGTGAGGTTTTAAATGAGTGAATAACTCATTTAATTTGGTTTGAAATAGCTGAGTGACCCAAAATTTGATATTCAATTTGATTTGGTTTGAAATGGGTGAATTATCCATTATTCTTTGGAATGAATTTGAGTTGTATTTAAAAAAACTTTAACTTATGTGAATTTTAGGATTCACAAAGGTTGTAACTTAAGATGGAATTAAATTTCATGTAAGATTATTAACTTTATGTGAGTTTGAAACTCAAAAATCTATCAAGAATCTAAGGCTCATTTCATAAATATCATTGAGTTTTAAACATCTTAAAAATTAGTAAAGAGTTAGAAACTCTTTAATTTGATTTCTACACTACTTAAATTGTAGGAGTTTGAAACTCCCAAAATAGTGATGGACTTAAAATGGTCAAATTATTGTTGCATTTTTCGAAAAGAATCCAAGACCTTGTTTTGTTTTTCATGCACTTTTGGCAGAACACAAAATTTTGAGTTGTTGCACGTTATCGGAAGAGTTAAAAACTCCTTTGATTTGATGGGAGTTAAAATATCATTTATTTTAATTTGTGTCTTAGAAGGGACCATAAAGAAAAATCTCAAATTTTGTATCTCCGCCTGGTTGTCACTTGAAATTGTGATTGTTTTAAAAAGAGTTGAAAACTCCAAAGATTCCAAATATATTTAAAAATAGTAGAAAACTCGCTCTGGACTATTGCTTCTGGAAAGGAGTCAAAGTCTCCAAATCAAATTTAAAGGGCTAAAACTCTTCTTGCAAACAATGGACAACTTGGGCATAGAGGAGTCAAAGACTCTGTTGTGATTTCCATTTACTTTTGGAAGATCTCAAACATTTATGGAGACAAAAGCTCCAGAATTCTTTAGGGGTTAGAAACTCCAATTTTTTTTAAGAGTTAGAAACTCCATTAATTTATGACTTTGAAAAAAAAAATTATAACAAGTGAAGTGGGGTGACATCCTTCACAGATTGTTTTGTGCAAGTAGTGCTTTGTGCAGTAGCACCGCGGTTTTGGAAGAGTCCAAGATTCTTAGTGGCGAATTTAGGAGTTAAAAACTCCCATGTTTTATAACTTAAGAGCAACTTCATGTCGCAAAATTAATTTGAAATTTAAAGAGTCTTAGACCCCTAACATTAGGAAAAATAAGGAGTTAAAAACTCCATTGGTGTTGTAGGGATTAAAAATTTTGTGGCTTTGTTGATTTGCCGCAAACAGTTTTTGCCTATGGTTTTAGAAAAACCAAGCTTTGATTGAATTAATTGAAGAGTCTAAGACTCTTGAGAGTGGATAAAGGGGAGTTTAAAACTCCATTACAAAGAAAAAGGTGGTCGTTGACATAAAGCATCAGAATTAAAGAGTCCACGAGTCTTTGCCAATTCTGCCATTATCCTTCATTTATTTTCTTATCTGGCAACACAACCCAAAACATTTTGCGGATTGTAAGGTTTTTGCTCTGCTTCGAATTTACGGAGTTGGAAACTCCTTCAAATCCTTGATGTAAAGGCCCCTGTTGCAAGCTCTCAAAAGAGTTAAAAACTCCACAATTATTTTTTTAAAAGAACTCTGCAAGGATCAACACCTTGCTGCCCCTTTTAAACACCAGCTAGTGCATGATACATTGTCGTTTAATGAAAGAGTTGAAAACTCTTGCCGGTCTCACAAAAAAGTGTAATGCTCTTGTAATTCTTGTGCTACACCAAGTTTTAGGAGTTAGAAACTCCTTAAGTTGCTGAATTGGGAGTTGGAAATTCCTTGATGGCTGAGGTAGGAATTGGAAATTCCATAAAAACGTCATGCAAGATCACTAAAGTAAACTGAACTGTTTAAAGCTACCAACAATAGGCAAACAGTGGCTTTGGTAGCATGATGACAATGGGCAGCCTTCGGTGAAATGTTCTAGAATTTGACTCTACCATTCTCGTTGAATTTTTTTTACTGCTAATGTATCAAATGAGCCGGAATAGACGCAATGGTAAGTTTTGATTATGCCGATGGCACAACTTTCAGAGTCAGAGACTCTTCCATGGCAACTCCAAAAGAGTCAGAGACTCTTATAAATGATCGAAGAGCATCGAAGTGAGTGGAAAAGAAGTAATTTTGCAGCCGTGTCAAACCCAAGGAGTTGGAAACTCCTAAACTTGTGACTTTGAAGGGATTCGAGATTGCCGCGGTTAATCGGGATTGATGTGGTTGTTTGGGATTGCTTTGGTTTTGAACCAATCTTGCTGCAATCAAAATGATCCAAGAGATTAGATCACCAAGAAAAGAGAGTGAACAAAATTTTTTTTACCTGTTGCAAAGCTTCAATTTTTTTTTTCGCTTTTCTTCCCTCTCCTTTATTTTCCTTTTCTCGTTTGCTTTGTTAACCATCTTTCCAATCTGGTCCCAACTCTCTCCTCTTCAGATCTCTTCTTTTGCTTGCTTTTTTGCCCTTTAAATAGAGGGTAAACATCAACTGATATAAGACTTTAGTGGGCTAGGTGTCAAGCTGCATGAGTGATTGGTGGTTCTCCCATGATATGCCAACTGTTTTTAACTTCTACTAGTAGCAGATTTTTAGGTAATGGGGCTTCCAGTTATCCCACAATTTAATGGGTAAATTTATCTTGAAGTAACCTCCCATAACATGTGTATAAATCATTTGCTAACTTTAAACATCAGCTACTACTGGAGTATGACCGAGATGTTTGTGACCCCACGCAAGTCTTGGTTGAATTTTTGTAACCATGACTATGAGAATACATCCAAAATGTAACAAATGAGCTTGGAGACTCTTTCAATGACTCGGGTCATGAATAAATAGTTTATGGAAAAAATTTTGCACCTAGCATGCACCTATCACCAACAAATTCGTACTAACCTTTAGTTGAAATTTTTTTATATTTAACAACATCAAACTCCAACATATCCATGACCCTAAGGTCCATGATAAGTAGAACTCCCTCGATCTTTAACTCACAACCCCGATATATCTGGTCAACATACAACCTAGCTCCTAGGGGTGAATTCACATACCACGGTTCTTCTAAGGTATCAACTTCTAAGCCCAAATCTCTCACACATGATGTACAAATGAATGAATATGATGTATCAAAGTCAAATAACACCCTAACCCATAAACAAGAGAGTAAAAATGTACCCTAAATGATTGACTGATCAACTGGCTCAGTCTGAGGTGTGATGGCGTAGACACGCCCTTGTCCCTGAAGTCCCGACCTACATGCCCTGTCCTCGATCTCAACCCATGCCTTGACGGCCTGACTGCGGAGTCCTCGCTGGGAAAGTGATAGAGGCCTGAGTGGCACCCTAGAACTGATACTAAGTTCCTTAGCCCGTGGTGGGGTAGAGAGGAACAAAATATGTCTGTGGCTGTCCCACTGATGACTGAGACTGAGATATCCCATAACCCTGGGATCCTTATCTCTGGGGACAATCTCGTTTCATGTGACTCGTTTGGTTGTAATGAGAATATGTCCGTGAGCCTGCCTGGCTAGAAGCCCTGAAGTGTCTCTCGCCTTAGGAGGACTGACTTTGCCCTTGACCTTGATAGTCGCGGCCCTATCCCTGGTGATCCTGTGGAGTGGAAGTTCGTTGCCTTTTCCCCGAACTAGAAGAAGAAGATTGACCCTTCTTCTTCTTATCCTTAGCACATGCCTCCCAGATACTTCGTGCGTCGTCAACCTCTCTCTCAATGGTCATTGCTGTCTCGACTATTGAGTCCAAATCCTATGCGGTGGCCCATAATTTTACCTCGGATGGACAACTTTAACCCATCCTCAAACCTTCTCACTTTGGCCAAGTCGATGGCCACATAATCATCGACAAAGTGGGCTAATTCGGTGAACCTAGTCACATACTCCATCACCGTCATGGTCCCTTGCTTCAAGTCTAAGAATTCCCAGGCCTTCGCATGTCAAATGGTTGCTGGAAAGTACTTGCCTATGAAGAGCTCCCAGAACTCTCTGTATGTCATTGTCTCTAAGTTCTTCGAGGGCCTTGCCCAAATCCACCACAAATGAGTTTCTCCCTCTAGCTAGAATGCACCTAACCTTATTTTCGTGGCATCGAAGATGATTTTCATAGCCTCTAAAATCTTGAAGGCTTGTTGGTCAAAAGCGAGTGGTGATTGGTTGTTGTTCCGCCCACTGCCTTGACCGCGTCCTCTTCCTCTATTTGCCATCTACACACATGCCAAATGACAACATGACATCTATTTAGTATCTCAAAGCAAGGATCAAAGTTTAAACTTTGAGATTTACTTCCTTGTCTAACTAGTAGAGCATATGCCAACCACTAATAGACATCTACCCCGAGAACCATCCCGTTCATTTATTTTTTGACCCCTAAGGTTATACGTTCTAACCCTATTGTGTCCATTTTCATATATGTCTTACCATGCATATAATCCACATAGCATATAGCACATGACATGTAATAAGTAAAACACACAACATGAAAGCACAATGGATGCAATGGTCTAAACACATACCTCTCAAGCCCTAGGTAAATCATATACCTAGGCTTTGATACCAAGTTGTGACGCCTCTAAAAATGGAGGGTCTTTTTATCAACCGTTGATCACTCATCAACTCGTGGAAGTACCTGTGATCGTCATACAACCCGATACCACGTCAATAGCATCTCCTTAATTGAGATCACTAAAACACGAAGTTTGTGTAAAGTCTCCCTTGTTTTGGGAACTCTCAACGTATAACTTGTGCACATTTCGACTATCTGACCCATTCAAGGTCTAATATACATTAATTTAAACTCAATTATTGTCCATTTACATCATTAGAACAAAAGGGCTCAAGGCCCAGAAGTGTAGGAAAATTATTCTTAAAATTTCAAATTTTTGGAAAACCTTCTGGAAGGTTTTGCCCACTGAAAAATTTCTTTCGGAAGGTTTTGATCGACCTTCCGGAAGCTTTTTGACAAATTGGCCTATTTTCCCTGTTTTCGATTGTCAATCCACTTCAATCCATTTCAAATCAATCCAATACATGTTTAATAAAGTTTTTCACATAAAACATGATACGACAAATTCTATTACAAGCAATTCCATATATTTACATGCCAAAAAAGAATTTTCACAAAAGTTGTATAAAATGAGTCATAAAAGTCACAAGTCGGCCTTCTTCACTCTTGAGACTCGAATTGGGAACCGTCTATCGGTGTGAACCCCGCTCCTAAAATGTTTTTCCACGAAGGTGAGCCATGCTCAATAAAGTATCTCCTAAAGAGACTACTCCGTAACTTAGATGCATATGAAATATTCACATGCAACAATCAACCATTCAAAATATTCTCATTAAGAATATGCATTCAATGACAAGAATTCCATGTGATGCCATGAAATGAGATGAGACTCACTCATGCACTTTAACCCGAACCCTCACCGGCTCCCACAAACACAATGCAATGCCAATGTATGAAAATCGGGGCATTGATGTTACACATCGAATGACAATTTTATTTAAATAAAATCACGTGTCTTTGTTTGATAGTGGACTTTTGGTGTCGCAACGCCGGATTCGTACACTGATACCATTTTTTGGACTTGCACCATCGGAAGTGTATGAACCAGTAGCCGGGTCTTACACCCAAGAGAGAGTCTAGGCCTTCTTGCTATACCCGACACAAGTTTTTCATGCAACCGTGTAACTCAGTCGGAACTTCGCTCTAATTTTTTTCGAGCCCAACCATCATCCACCAAGTATGGTGTTTAATTTAGCCATGCACACACACCCACACTCATGTCCAATGTCCATGACTGTGATGCCAACATCATGCCCAATATGCAATGAATGTCAAATGACCAATTTCAACACATGTCATGGATAATTACATCCTAAGCATATAATTTCTATAATCCATCAATTACCAATATATCATAAACATATATCAATATTTCATTCAACATAATTTTCAAGCATGTTATCACTTAATCATGCAATTAACACATTAATTTCATCAAGGTATAATGTAAACACATAACATGCCCACAAACCACATTTTGCAAATAAATTACGTTCTTAGCAATTTCTAATCAGCAATTCACACTAGAATTAAATTTACCCATTTTCAATACCCAACTCCATCAAATATAGAACAATAAGCAAGTGATATATAATTCTATCAACCTACCCATCTCATATAAACACCTTAGGTTGGAAATAAACCTAATTAGGGAGAAAACCTATCTCTTGAAGCGTAAACCCACTTGGTAGAAGCCTTCAAGAATTTCAATCAAGCTCAAACCCTTGAATTCTTCAAGCCTCTTTTTTGGAGTTTCGGGGAAATTTTCGATTCACACGTCCTTTTTTTTTCAGGTTCGTTTTCGCCCCGAAACGATTAAATTTTGTTCTGATTCAAGTTTAAAATATTTTTATTTTAACTTGCTTTAAATTATTTTTCAACTTTTACAATTTTATTAAAAATTTCGCTATTGGATCACCCAAGACTTGACCGCCTCATAAAACCCAAAAAGTTCGACTATCTCAAAATTAAACGAAGTTTGACAGGGTTAGATTTCACTAAACAAATCCAATGGTGAGATTCATTTTGTCATCCGAGCTCTAGAAAAATTCAAGTTTGCAACCTGTACCATAGTAGTTAAATTACCATTTTGCCCATTTTTTTTATAAAAGTTCAAATTTATCCGGGTTTTACACAAAGCCCCCCCCCCCCGCAACACCTGCAACCATTTTTCTCTTTTGATGGAAAACTTTTCTTCGATAATTTAAGGTGGTATTTGATAAAACTGAAAACTGAATGTTAAATTTTGAAGTGTTGAATGCTAAATTTCTTAATTGTTGATTGTTTGGTATCAACTGAAATTTAAGTATTGAATTGAATCAAACTGTTTGACAAATATAAAAAATTGAAGTTTGAAAATTATTATTATTTTAATTTTACCCTTCTTTTTAACAATTTCTCCACAACTACCTTTTTCTATCACCACCACCATTTGTGATGGTGATGGTGGTGTTAGTGGTGGCGGCAACACAATGGGTGGTGGCAATAGTGGTTATAGTGAGGACAATGGTGGTAGCACAATGACAATGGTAGTGGCTGGAATAGTGGTGGTGACGGTGGCACAATGACAATGGTGGTGACGGCAACACAATGATGATGGTGGCATAATAGTAGCAACGGTGACAACACAATGGTGGCGGCGATGATAGTGGTGATGGTGGTGGTAATTGTGGTGACATAATAGTAATGGTGGTGGTTATAGTGGCACAATGATAGTGGTGGTGGGGGTGGCACAATGGTGGTAATGGTTGGGGGTGGCACAATGTTGATGACGATAGTGGTGGTGGCGACGATAGCTGCACAATTGTGGTAGTGGTGGTGGATGGTAGGTTTTGAAAAGTTAAGAGTGTAAAATGTATTGATAGTATATTTGTCTATTATAAGGAATTGATAAAATCTTTACTGACTAACATTTTCAGCATTAAGTGATAAGTAGGTGATTTGTTACTTAAAATTTTAATCTATTTTTAAGAAGTACTTAAAATATTAAGTGGTATAAACTTTAAGTTATCAAACGAACTTAATTCATTAATTGTTTTAAAGTGTTCAGTTTTGAACCTTAAAGGTGTTATCAAGCATTCCCTAAGGATTTAACTCAATTCAAAGCAACTATGACTCTCTGACATGTCCAAACTATAAACTAAAAATAAGAGACCCATTCGATGACAATAAAATTATAGAGTCGGATAGTGTGTTAAAAGAACTGTGAAGGACCTTGTTGGTCTAGCCGATGGTGAATGGTATCAATTTTTGATGGATGGGTACAAATATTCATTCTTTTCTTTTTAAACTCTCTAAATTATAATTATCAAAACTAAGCCTCCTTTAACTTATAACAAGTTATCCATTAATAAAAGTCCATTTCAATTTACACTTATCTATATATTTTATTAGTTAGTACACACGTGCATTATACATGCACCGTTTTGAATATGAATTATGTTATCTAACTTTTATACAAATTATCACATATTTCTTTGCTCGAAAGTTGAGAATATTTTAAGATGTATGAAATTGCAATATTACTGGATAATCAGAAAATAATCCACTCATCCCATGCCTTCTTTTTTTTTTTTTTTTTCTATAGCTTTATTGGAAGAGTCATGAAAGATGAAATAATGCTGGTAAAAGATGATATCCTTCAGCATCCATGATCAATCATCCATGACTGACAATCTAAGTGTTGCAAGTGTCGAGTGATCGATGCTTACCGTACAAAATAACATGAGTTAGTAATATGTGGTTGCACCTAAAGGATAATTCACAACCTCTAAGAGAAGGCCATTTTTGAATTATAATCTACTTTTGTTGGATTTATACCTCTAGAAAGAACTTACATGCTTAAAACAACAAAAAAGGATGGGTTTGTTGCAAAGATTTTGACATCGCAAAGCAGGATAATTTTGGTATTAGATTTCCAAATATTTTAGCATGGATTTCAAAATATTTTAATAGTAAAATTACATGGAACATGATGTAAATATTAACGAGGTTTTAAAGTATTAAACTTCTGCATCTTTTTATATTGAACCATTGTACCTTTTTCTTTTTGGTTGTTATATATTAGAATTAGATTTTATTAATGTTCTTAAGCACAAAGTTATAATATTTTTTTATTACAGGCGCATACACACAATAAAATCTAAAAAAAAAGCTCAAGTATATAAGTTGACGAGAGAGGAGTGACGCTCGAGTGTTTATCATGGTTAGTGGCCTTGTAAGTGATAGCGATTCATTATCGCTAGTTAGAAATTTTAGATATTCGAGTTATGTATCAAGTCACATCAAACTAAAATCATGCTTTTTTTTTTGTTGTTGTACAACAATTTTATGGGTTTTTAGGGCTATCATTGATGGTGAAATCCGTAAGAAGAGAAATAGTTACTATGAGACAATGGGCATTGAGGAGCAGCACATAAGTAGACCAACTCTAGGCTCCCAACTCTATCTTCTAATAGCCAATTAATATTAGCTTACCTATAATTAGCTCAATTAGCCTCTGCTCATTATATAAATTTATAAATACACCCACTTAGTTCTTCTTCTTTTTTTTTTTTTTTATAATGTTCATTTTGCTAAATTTGTCTATCAGAAAAATTCTATAATGGTTGCTTTTATAGGATTTGCTAGTTTACGAACATTTCTTGCATTATTGATGGGTTCTTAGAGTACTTAATAAGTCACCACTGTTTCTTTCATAAAGTAAATTTTTATTAATTTCATTTTATGTTTTCATATAATTTTCATTGGCCAAATATATTTATGAATAATTACCACTGATCAAAGTCTTGTCCTTGATGAAAATTACGAAGTCATTAAAAGATAGAAAAATATACAACAATGTGGACAAGAGGTATAACCATAGATATAAACAGTGATTTAAACAATTACAGCATCAGTACAGCATCTATTAGTTTAACCGTGATTTAAACAAAGTTTAAAATCCAAAGGGTTGGGTACAAATTAAATGGCCCCACTTACATTCCAAGTTAACTTCTAATATTATAATTCATCACTTTAAAAATGATTTTAACAAGAGCAAAAACAGTAAATTTCGTCACTATCTAGAACATTGGTGTTCAATAATATATCCAATTGAAATTACTATTTCTATTGTTTGAACGTGGCATAATAGGTAAACCTAACATCAAAGAGTTTTCTTCAAAAACTCTCGTATCAAAATAATTGATGTAACAAATAAAATTTAACAGAGTCCTCTTCGAAAACATATTATATTTTATCACACATATTCACACCCAAAACTAACCACGAATCATAACAATTAATCAAAGAAACAAATTTTTAAAAAAAAACATCAATACAGCTAAGTGTGTCCGTGCGATTTCGTGTTTTGGCCGGTTAGTCTTCATACCAATTGGAATAGCGATAGCTATAACTTGGGACTGCAATTTGTCCAACACTTTTTTGAATGTATCAAATCTTATGTTCTAGAAAGCTATCATTGCTTCGTGCCTTTGGTGATCCCTGGTCTTCGTGACTGTCATGTGATTGATAATTATTTTGACATAAAAATTTGACATAATTTATTGATATAATGATGTAATTTCAATAGAATTATTGGATTAATACTAAGTTACATTGTTTGATGGGCTCTACAGTCAATCCAAAAGTCATAGTGAATTAGATCAGCAAATTAAGTAAATAAATTAGGTCTCAATAACATGCTCTTACTCAAAGAGTAATACTATTTTTAAACGGTTGACGTGCAAAACATTTTAATTACAAGGAAGTAAATCGAAGTTTGACTAATTTAATTACACTAGAAATAAGTGTCTGCGAAGAAATGGAATAAGTCCCGATCATTGAATATTAATGGGACTCACTTATTTAATAGTAAAAACTTTGCGACATGGACAAAAACCTTGATGAACAATAACATTATTTAATGTAATAACAAGTATATACACTTAAAGTCAACATGCTATAAATATTATGGAAGAGAAAAAGACATTTTTATAGTCTGTTATTATTTTAAATCTCAACTAATAAGAAAAATGAGAGAAACCACCATTATATTTTCAATGCTATTTTAAAATTTTACTTTAAGTCCATGAATCTTACCTTAATTATGGATGAATTGACTAGATACTTTCAAGATGCGGTTCCATGGTAAAAATCATTTGTCGATGATAAATATTAATTTATGAAGCTAAAACGACAATTAGAAGTATGGAGAGAAACATGGTTTTGGGCAAGACTATTTGAGGCCTAAAGTGACAACTATAAATGAGGTTTTTATTTTTAAGATTAATAATTCTATATAAAATTTATTCTTCTTGTTTTTTGATATTAAAAGTGCTATTAGTTTTTATTTTTAAGTTTCGCTACTATATTTTTTTATTATATTGATAATATCACTAATCCACATAATCTTTCTTGTAATAATCGAACTTATAGAATATTTTATCAATTTTAATTTGGAAAAAAATATTTTAATTTTAAACAATCATGGTCTACTGATTTTAATTTTTAAAGTTTAATAAAAAATAAAAATATTTTGGTATATTTTTTTGTAACACAAAAAAATCATAATGCATCGGTAAGAAAGAACAATCTAACACATATTGATCAATGTTATCAGAACCGGATTAGCCATTGAACCGACAGAGAGACTGTTGGTTCAACCGTTAGGTCAACTGGTTAGATTGACTATAAAATAAAAAAATTAAAAACATTACAGAACAAAATATTTCAACTACATATGTTTAAAATTCGTACAGTTTGCCATAAAATTAACAAAGTTAAGTAGACAAAACACAAAACTAGAAACTTATATTCCAAATATCAAATTCATATGAAAGATAAANGTAATACTATTTTTAAACGGTTGACGTGCAAAACATTTTAATTACAAGGAAGTAAATCGAAGTTTGACTAATTTAATTACACTAGAAATAAGTGTCTGCGAAGAAATGGAATAAGTCCCGATCATTGAATATTAATGGGACTCACTTATTTAATAGTAAAAACTTTGCGACATGGACAAAAACCTTGATGAACAATAACATTATTTAATGTAATAACAAGTATATACACTTAAAGTCAACATGCTATAAATATTATGGAAGAGAAAAAGACATTTTTATAGTCTGTTATTATTTTAAATCTCAACTAATAAGAAAAATGAGAGAAACCACCATTATATTTTCAATGCTATTTTAAAATTTTACTTTAAGTCCATGAATCTTACCTTAATTATGGATGAATTGACTAGATACTTTCAAGATGCGGTTCCATGGTAAAAATCATTTGTCGATGATAAATATTAATTTATGAAGCTAAAACGACAATTAGAAGTATGGAGAGAAACATGGTTTTGGGCAAGACTATTTGAGGCCTAAAGTGACAACTATAAATGAGGTTTTTATTTTTAAGATTAATAATTCTATATAAAATTTATTCTTCTTGTTTTTTGATATTAAAAGTGCTATTAGTTTTTATTTTTAAGTTTCGCTACTATATTTTTTTATTATATTGATAATATCACTAATCCACATAATCTTTCTTGTAATAATCGAACTTATAGAATATTTTATCAATTTTAATTTGGAAAAAAATATTTTAATTTTAAACAATCATGGTCTACTGATTTTAATTTTTAAAGTTTAATAAAAAATAAAAATATTTTGGTATATTTTTTTGTAACACAAAAAAATCATAATGCATCGGTAAGAAAGAACAATCTAACACATATTGATCAATGTTATCAGAACCGGATTAGCCATTGAACCGACAGAGAGACTGTTGGTTCAACCGTTAGGTCAACTGGTTAGATTGACTATAAAATAAAAAAATTAAAAACATTACAGAACAAAATATTTCAACTACATATGTTTAAAATTCGTACAGTTTGCCATAAAATTAACAAAGTTAAGTAGACAAAACACAAAACTAGAAACTTATATTCCAAATATCAAATTCATATGAAAGATAAAGATTAGAGAAGATAAGGACGAACTTTGAAGTTTGAACAATCTTTTTTTTTTTTTTTCATACATTTGAACAATCAGATAACACAAATTTGAACAATTGTAGAAATGAACACTACCACCATAACCAAGGGGAACGAAGGAGATTGAGTGAGAGAGATGACTCAGATCGATTGAGTGAGAGAGATGACTCAGATCGACTAAGTGAGAGAGATTGAGTGGAGAAGGTGCAGATCTAGAAGGAATCAAGATTGAGTAGAGAGTTACTGCTGTTCATCGGAGCTGTGCCGCCATGCCTGGAGCTATTCGTCGCTCGGAGGAGTGAAGACGAAGTTGGAATGAAATTAATTTTTATAAAAGGGATATTTTTTTTATATAACGAGTGAAATTTGAACCGTCTGACTTTATAAAATCTACCGGTTCACGATTTTGGCCAAAAATCGGCCGGTTTATCAATTTTGAGCCGATTCTATTCCTTAAGCGGTCTAACTAAAGAACCGACCCGGTTAAGGCCCCAGGTCACGGTTGAATCTATCTGACTGGTCTGTCCGGTTCAGTTCTAATAACATTGATATTGATGATGATGCAAAAGGTAGAACTAGACGTAATATAACTATAAATGAAATAGTAAAAAAATAATAATTTATGATTTAAAGGAACATATGATCCTTGATAGAGAGTAAAAGAGAAATTAGATTTTTGAAATCCAACCCAAATAGTTGGAATGAAGGTTTTGTTCATGAGTTGTTTAAGTACTATCGTAGCTATTATTTTGGCATTCTCCTAAGGTGGGGCCTATATATTTATTCAGTAGGTTCTTTTCCAAAACCATTTTTCTTGATTCTAGAAAACACTTGACTAATGTTAGGGTATACTTTCCGAGAAAGTGAAGGATCAAATAGTCCAAGGTTGATGCTGGTGGGACAACGAGGAGGAGGAGGAGGAGGAAATGAATGGATCCTGGTGAGCAATGGGATCCGACAGAGCGGACACGTCATACGAATATCGTGATAAAACCATTTCTCGATACATCGCCTGTGGAACACGTGATAACAGTTGTCAAGCTCACTAAACTTCATCTTGCTTTTTCAACCCGTCTACGCAGACCGCACAAGTTGTGTCACTGCTTTCTGGTACCCAATCACCGATGATCTTGAATTGTTGGAATAAGAAGGGGGGGAGGAAGAGTAATAACCCTTAATTTTCTTACCATCCATCATTCTTACCAAACGGAACATAAGAGCCCAAGACAAGACTCTTCTTCTAAACACAAAAACAAGAGCAGCCCTGAACAGTTTATAACGATCACTTGTTGCAAAATCCAAAAACTACACAAAAGAAAAACCTCTGACTTCACATGCGGGCTTGTGTGTGTGGAAGAGAGAGAGAGAGGGGCTAGTCTGCGACAGCCTTGGGTCCATAATTTAAAGAATTCATGGATGATGAAATAAATATTAGATGTAACGGTTAAGTTACACAATGTTAACACTGTCACGCGATGTAACCTAATAAATGGAGTCGAAAAAAAGCACTTGGTCTGAATAGGAAGGCATTATCAGCATCCCTATGTAATTAGTTACTTTTCAAGTCCTTTGAGCCGCCAAACCCCCACAAAATTATATTTTAAAAAAAAAATCCCCATCACATGAAAAATGGAAGAACAAGAGGGGCGAGTGCAAAAGGAATGACTGAGTAACATCTTTAGCTATAATAGGCCTCCATGGATGTTATAATAACTTGCAACAACCTCCATCCAGGGGAGGGAATGGAACATTTTGAAATACACTGCTGGACATAATTTCATATTCTCTATCACCAGATGTTTGCTCATTGCCACGGCCACATCCAAAAGTTGGGTTGCAATCGTGATTTCCATGAACAAATAACAGGGTGGCACAGGCAAATGTAGAAAGCAAATTTTGTACTCAGATTATGGGACGTGGGCCCAGTTGCTCAAGTTCTTCCATCTTATTTTTCATCTTGAATTGCAATGTGGCAGGAGCGCAATCTACCGGTGTTTCCCCTGAACAGGAGATATTTTCAGTGAGATATCATGATAATGGACATGGTTACATTATGGACTAACCCAGCTCTGAAATCACATATATATCACAACAGGGTCTAGTAAAACCTAGATTAGCACAATTCAAAAGACTTACGAAAGGTTCTGTTTTATTGTTTGTTTGAACACAAATAACCTACGCTACAACCTGCTCTGTGAATGCTCTGCTAAGTGCCAAGGCAATGTCATTCGCATTCCAAACAACAGATTATCCACCTAATTAATCAAACTGAAAAGTTGAGCTGGGCTAGGAATTTATACCCTGTGAATTCTTGTGGTCCAGACTTGCCCCACATTCCATAAGGGCCAAAGCGATATCTGTTCTATTGAAAACTGCTGCCTACAAACAGTCATAAGAATTATACTTTTTTGAAAGCAATTATTATCATCTCGCATGCAGACATGAGAGAGAGAACGAGAGAGTACCAGATGTAACACAGACGATCCTTGCTTGTCACAGTAATTTACATCGACTCCCTTCCAAATGGTTATAATTGAAGGGTATATCAACACAGATGAAGTACTCAAATAATAACTATCTAATGAAGCATAGCATTATAAAAAGAAACAAAAATACCTCACTCAGAAGCTTCTTGACAGCAGCAGTGTCCCCATTCTTTATTGCTTCTCTCAATCCCTATGCAACCATTTTCAAAATGTAACTATCCAACCATCAATTTATCATCGATCAAAAAAAAAAAAAAACCATTAATAGATCATTCCCCAGAAAAAAACTAGGCTTCTCTCAGTTCCGTAGATCTATCCACTATCCCAAACGGAAAATGTAGTTCTATATACCTCTCCATTAACTTCATACTCCATAAGCGACTTTTCCAAACTACTGTCAGTAACCTGTCCATAATTAAAGATTGTACTGCAAAATTTTACACAGGTTAGTTATAAATGGAAAATGTCAAACATGTATAGCCATAAAACATCAGCATACACCACTTAATAAAATTATAACATTTATATGAACCAAACATGCTATTATGTTTTCTTCAGTGACAAAAAGGGTAAGTATGTATTAGAGACCAGTAAGAAAGAAAGAAATAGGGAATCAACCTGAATATCTTTGTTTTTTCTAAACTGACCTGACTATCCTGGTCACACACATGAATTCACCTCGCGAGGTTGTAGGAAACAATAAATTTACTGTAACAAAATTTGTCACCAAGTCTGCTTCCAGAAAACAAGTCAATCATATTCTAAAAGCATCCAAACAGAAAAGTGATGACTTTGACGAGTGATGAGCTATGCGAGACACTGTATAAATATGATCCTGAATGTACTAGGCTTCAGCAACTTTTAGTACACAAAACTTAACAAGGTATAAGTCATAGTGAAATGAAACATGAACTGGCATCAAATTACAAGAAGTACAACAGTGGGGTAAAATGTTTAATTGGAGTACATTTTCTGAGCTACTGCCAGTAAATTAGCTTAATCATACTGAAAATTTTAACTCAACTCCTGCCAGATATCAATACACAGACAGAAGGTAACCATCTAAAAATCTAGAAAAATATATCACATCAGAGAAATTCCAGGTTAAAATTTAGCCAGAGGCCCAGACTAAACAGTTAGTGAAGGTTCAAAATTTAGATGTAAAGTACCTATGCTTGCTGTTTGACGTAGAACCTCCACTCTTCGGAGTGTCTGTCTTCTTTTGCTTTGGGTATGATAGTACTGTTGAAGTGGAAGTAGTTTTGATCTGTCCATAGAAATAAATAAAAAATACATAAGGTCCATGGTGTTCATGTGCGATGCCATTGAATCCATTAAACGATTCTTGCCTGCGAGGTAAGTTTATCTCTTGGTGGAGCTGGAGCTTCACAAATGCACAATGGCATTCCACACTTGCACTCCGAAATGCCTAAAACAGCGGATTGCTCAGCAATTGGTTTCATCTGGGCTTCTACTGTGCTAATGTCTAATTTTGACACTGAGTCTGTTATGAGATTGACAGCATCTATAGAACCCAGTGCATCATCTTTCCGAGATCTACACCCAAAACAAAATTCACATATAAAAAAGAATATAATTTTTTCATAAAATTCAAAAAATTAGCAAAAGGGAGAAGAAGAATACAAATGAAAATTAGTCCCCAAATTGCATGAAATAAGAGGCAGCAAATGCAAAAAAAATAAAAAATGGCAGAGCAACAACAAGAAGATAAGGTGCCTTCATCCCAATTTTGGGGACATAGGGATGAGGTTATTAATTTTAACCATGGAACAAATTAGGGAAAATGAAGAAATCAAGAGATTCAAATAAGGAAAAAAAATGGAAACCTTAAGGGACTGAAAGGAGACAAAAAAAATGAAATGGGAAAACCCAAAACAAATTGCTGCATAAAAAAGGGTAAAAACGTCCAGAATTTGAAAGTGATGAGATGGTTATTCAATGGCAGCTTATGTAATTGTATCCTCCTTGAGAAGCGGAGTAGTTGACTGATCAAAGTAAACAATGCACCTCCTAGGACCTATACACGTGTTTCCATTGAGCGTGAGAAACAAGCACGTAAGGGAAACCAATGTAGACCAGAAAAATATTGATGCCATTTAGCCCAACAAGAACAGCTTAAATGGCTTTTGAGCCACCAATCTGGCATACATATACGATCAACAGATGGAACAGGAAATCCGATTGCACACCCCAAGGAAAGCGTCATTACCCAATCTAAATTCTGATGGGGACAGCAACCACATAGTGTTTCAGAAATATAAGGATCCCAAACTAAGCTATGTTGGAAAAAATGGTTTGAACAATGCGAATTTGAGCAACTTTGGGCTTAAATATAAGTGGGACCCACAAAGGGATGTCAATGGATCGGGACGAGAGGAGCAATCTCCACCTCATACCCGCTTAAAAAAAAATCTGTCCATCCTGCTAGTTTTAACCCCATCCCCGTCCAGCGGGTAAATCTTAATCCCCATCTCCCAACTCGGCCCCAGCCCAGCCCCGCCCCGCCCATAACAATTAATTTATGTAACAACATCATGAGTCATAACATGATTAATTCAAGAACAACAACAATAATACTAATAAGATTAAAGGCTTGTCTACAACACAATTGAACATAATTCATAATAACAACACATTCATGAATTTATAATATAACCCACACTTGTGTCTTTATCACAACCAAAGGATCCACAATATTCAAGATGGTGTTGCAGTTGTTTCCTCAACTGTTTTTCTAATCTATTGACTGATTCTTTTTGTTGATTCCTATCAAAGCTCTCTTGCAACAATTATACATATATCAGATACAACAGAACTGTAAAAGAAAATGCAAGAAAGCTAGCAAAAAGGTAAGCCCATCTACTTTTACATATTTAAGCCATGGATCTATAAGAAACGACAGAAATTTGAGAAACAGGGGAGCTTTTACTTAACTTGCTCAAAAAAATGAAGGAACTTGTTCAAAATATACTGATTTATTAATATTTTTTTTTATCGTTAACTGAAAAATCACATCAAGATCAGGGTTTGAGTAATATCGGGTCCGTTTGTTCTGGGGAAATCTAAGCTTTCAAGTTCCTTAATGTTTTCTTTCTCTTCAATTTCTTAGCAACCAAACAGAACATGCAACCAAATGGATTCTTTCCGTCTAAAAGAAAAAAGAATGACTAGATCTATCTTGAATCAACGAAAACAAACCTCATTCTGGAGAAGACAGAAAGAGGGAGAGGATCTGAGGAGGCGTTAACTTCTTACCTGGCCAGCGAGAGAGAAAGAGAGAGAGAGAGAGAGAGGGGGCCGCGGCTTGTTTGGACTTTGGAGTTTGGACGAATCTGATTAGGTTGAGATTACAAGCATCTCTAATATTTATTTTTTTTAAACTAAAATTTAAATTTGGGTAAAATTTTAAATTTTTTTTTCTCACACTTAAATTAAGAGCCTTATTTTTTTTTTTAAATCAAGAAAGACTCAAATTCATATACAAATTTATAATGGTAAGATTTTACTCTTTTCTAAAGATTTAATGATCATATTTTATCCTTTTTTAAATTTGAATTTGTTCTTATTTAGGTGCCATTTAGTAGCACAATGTTTTTGTTTTTTGTTTTCATAAAAAAAAAAAAATACGTTTGGTGAATGTTTACGTTTTTTTTTATTATTCAGTTTTAAAAACAATGTCAAAATATAGAAACATTTAAAATGATTTTTTTGAAAACATCAAAAAACACGAACAAGTGGCAACTCTTATTCCCCATTTAATGAAGTCTGGACTTTCGAACCTTTTTCACACAAAATATCCTTTTTTTTCCTTACCATATAAATGTCAGCCCTCTCTAACTCTACAACAAAATATCCTTCTTCGAACAAGCTCCTCCAGCCTTCGCTCACTCCACAGACGTCTCCAATTTTGGCGAACAAGCTTCTCCAGCTCTAGCGACATCTCCATCTCCAGCGAAGATCTCCATCTCAACCTTCTTTGTTTTAGCGGTGGTGATGGGTTTGAGTGGTGGTTGATTTTCGGGGGATGGGTTGGGTTGAGTGGTTGTGGGTTTCAGGGGATGGTGGTGGGTTTCGGGGATGAGGGTGGGGTTGGGTGGTGGTGGGTTTCAAAGGANCATGCAACCAAATGGATTCTTTCCGTCTAAAAGAAAAAAGAATGACTAGATCTATCTTGAATCAACGAAAACAAACCTCATTCTGGAGAAGACAGAAAGAGGGAGAGGATCTGAGGAGGCGTTAACTTCTTACCTGGCCAGCGAGAGAGAAAGAGAGAGAGAGAGAGAGAGGGGGCCGCGGCTTGTTTGGACTTTGGAGTTTGGACGAATCTGATTAGGTTGAGATTACAAGCATCTCTAATATTTATTTTTTTTAAACTAAAATTTAAATTTGGGTAAAATTTTAAATTTTTTTTTCTCACACTTAAATTAAGAGCCTTATTTTTTTTTTTAAATCAAGAAAGACTCAAATTCATATACAAATTTATAATGGTAAGATTTTACTCTTTTCTAAAGATTTAATGATCATATTTTATCCTTTTTTAAATTTGAATTTGTTCTTATTTAGGTGCCATTTAGTAGCACAATGTTTTTGTTTTTTGTTTTCATAAAAAAAAAAAAATACGTTTGGTGAATGTTTACGTTTTTTTTTATTATTCAGTTTTAAAAACAATGTCAAAATATAGAAACATTTAAAATGATTTTTTTGAAAACATCAAAAAACACGAACAAGTGGCAACTCTTATTCCCCATTTAATGAAGTCTGGACTTTCGAACCTTTTTCACACAAAATATCCTTTTTTTTCCTTACCATATAAATGTCAGCCCTCTCTAACTCTACAACAAAATATCCTTCTTCGAACAAGCTCCTCCAGCCTTCGCTCACTCCACAGACGTCTCCAATTTTGGCGAACAAGCTTCTCCAGCTCTAGCGACATCTCCATCTCCAGCGAAGATCTCCATCTCAACCTTCTTTGTTTTAGCGGTGGTGATGGGTTTGAGTGGTGGTTGATTTTCGGGGGATGGGTTGGGTTGAGTGGTTGTGGGTTTCAGGGGATGGTGGTGGGTTTCGGGGATGAGGGTGGGGTTGGGTGGTGGTGGGTTTCAAAGGAGGGGGGCGGGGGTGGGTTTCGGTGGTAGTGGGTTTCAGGACGGGGGTGGTGAATTTCAGGGGGTTGTTGGGTTTTGCAAAGGGGTTATGGGGGTGGGTTTCGGTGGTGGTGGTGGGTGTTTAGTGGTGGTAGGTGGTTGTGTTAAAAGTTTAAAGTAAACTTTTGGTAATTATTGTATCTAGAACTTTGTAGAACATGTTTGCACTTTGTATCCTTCTACCAACATTTAGAACCTTTACCTTCTTACCATTAAGTTAGAATTCTTGAATCTTCCAAACCTCCTTCTCACTATTAAGTTAGAGTTTTTGAACCTTCCAAACCTCCTTCTCACCATTAAATTAGAATTCTTAAACCTTCTAAACCTCCACCTACCTTGAGCTTCTAGACTCTTCTCTAGTCACCTATAAATAGACCCCCCACCACCCCAAATCACTAAGCCAACAAAAATCAATCACCAACAACAATTACCATTGCAAGCTTGTTCATACTTTCTCTCTTGATTGTAAGCTTGTAACTTAGATTTCTCTATAATAATAAAGGTCTTGTTCTTCCCTCATTTTTGCAGCTATATTCTAATTTCTTCATTCTTCTTCAACTTTGGTTGTGAGTCTTGGGCTAGTGGAAATTTATTTTTCACTATTTTAAGAAAGCAATTTCCAGAATTTGGAATTTGTGAATAAGCTTGTAAATTAGATTTCTCCATAATAATAAAGGTCTTGTTCTTCCCTCATTTTTGGAGCTATATTCTAATTTTTTCATTCTTCTTCAACTTTGGTTGTGAGTCTTNTTATACATATATCAGATACAACAGAACTGTAAAAGAAAATGCAAGAAAGCTAGCAAAAAGGTAAGCCCATCTACTTTTACATATTTAAGCCATGGATCTATAAGAAACGACAGAAATTTGAGAAACAGGGGAGCTTTTACTTAACTTGCTCAAAAAAATGAAGGAACTTGTTCAAAATATACTGATTTATTAATATTTTTTTTTATCGTTAACTGAAAAATCACATCAAGATCAGGGTTTGAGTAATATCGGGTCCGTTTGTTCTGGGGAAATCTAAGCTTTCAAGTTCCTTAATGTTTTCTTTCTCTTCAATTTCTTAGCAACCAAACAGAACATGCAACCAAATGGATTCTTTCCGTCTAAAAGAAAAAAGAATGACTAGATCTATCTTGAATCAACGAAAACAAACCTCATTCTGGAGAAGACAGAAAGAGGGAGAGGATCTGAGGAGGCGTTAACTTCTTACCTGGCCAGCGAGAGAGAAAGAGAGAGAGAGAGAGAGAGGGGGCCGCGGCTTGTTTGGACTTTGGAGTTTGGACGAATCTGATTAGGTTGAGATTACAAGCATCTCTAATATTTATTTTTTTTAAACTAAAATTTAAATTTGGGTAAAATTTTAAATTTTTTTTTCTCACACTTAAATTAAGAGCCTTATTTTTTTTTTTAAATCAAGAAAGACTCAAATTCATATACAAATTTATAATGGTAAGATTTTACTCTTTTCTAAAGATTTAATGATCATATTTTATCCTTTTTTAAATTTGAATTTGTTCTTATTTAGGTGCCATTTAGTAGCACAATGTTTTTGTTTTTTGTTTTCATAAAAAAAAAAAAATACGTTTGGTGAATGTTTACGTTTTTTTTTATTATTCAGTTTTAAAAACAATGTCAAAATATAGAAACATTTAAAATGATTTTTTTGAAAACATCAAAAAACACGAACAAGTGGCAACTCTTATTCCCCATTTAATGAAGTCTGGACTTTCGAACCTTTTTCACACAAAATATCCTTTTTTTTCCTTACCATATAAATGTCAGCCCTCTCTAACTCTACAACAAAATATCCTTCTTCGAACAAGCTCCTCCAGCCTTCGCTCACTCCACAGACGTCTCCAATTTTGGCGAACAAGCTTCTCCAGCTCTAGCGACATCTCCATCTCCAGCGAAGATCTCCATCTCAACCTTCTTTGTTTTAGCGGTGGTGATGGGTTTGAGTGGTGGTTGATTTTCGGGGGATGGGTTGGGTTGAGTGGTTGTGGGTTTCAGGGGATGGTGGTGGGTTTCGGGGATGAGGGTGGGGTTGGGTGGTGGTGGGTTTCAAAGGAGGGGGGCGGGGGTGGGTTTCGGTGGTAGTGGGTTTCAGGACGGGGGTGGTGAATTTCAGGGGGTTGTTGGGTTTTGCAAAGGGGTTATGGGGGTGGGTTTCGGTGGTGGTGGTGGGTGTTTAGTGGTGGTAGGTGGTTGTGTTAAAAGTTTAAAGTAAACTTTTGGTAATTATTGTATCTAGAACTTTGTAGAACATGTTTGCACTTTGTATCCTTCTACCAACATTTAGAACCTTTACCTTCTTACCATTAAGTTAGAATTCTTGAATCTTCCAAACCTCCTTCTCACTATTAAGTTAGAGTTTTTGAACCTTCCAAACCTCCTTCTCACCATTAAATTAGAATTCTTAAACCTTCTAAACCTCCACCTACCTTGAGCTTCTAGACTCTTCTCTAGTCACCTATAAATAGACCCCCCACCACCCCAAATCACTAAGCCAACAAAAATCAATCACCAACAACAATTACCATTGCAAGCTTGTTCATACTTTCTCTCTTGATTGTAAGCTTGTAACTTAGATTTCTCTATAATAATAAAGGTCTTGTTCTTCCCTCATTTTTGCAGCTATATTCTAATTTCTTCATTCTTCTTCAACTTTGGTTGTGAGTCTTGGGCTAGTGGAAATTTATTTTTCACTATTTTAAGAAAGCAATTTCCAGAATTTGGAATTTGTGAATAAGCTTGTAAATTAGATTTCTCCATAATAATAAAGGTCTTGTTCTTCCCTCATTTTTGGAGCTATATTCTAATTTTTTCATTCTTCTTCAACTTTGGTTGTGAGTCTTGGGCTAGTGAAAATTTATTTTTCACTACTCTAAGAAAGCAATTTTCGAAATTTAGAATTTGTCTTTCTTCACATGGTATTAGAGTTATAAGAGTGTTAAGTTGAAATCTTGTCAAGTCATTCTTGGTGAAGAAGTTCGTTGGTGTTCCAAAAATGGATTCAAGCAAAAGGGTTGTTGGCCTTGGAATTGAGGTGCTCAATCAATCTAACTACAAGGTATGGAGATCATGAATGGAGTCTTATATTCTTAGAGAAGACTTGTGGGAGGTTGTTGGTGGAGATGATAAGGTGGCTCCTACACCCACGGAAGATAATGCCGATGCCGTAAAGAAGTGGAGGACTTCTAATGCAAAGGTGGAGTTCATGTTGAAGAGATCTATTTCTCATGATTTGTTCGATCATATAGTTGGGTGTAAGTCGGTGTCTGAGATATGGAATACCCTTAATGGGTTGTTCAACAAGAAAAATGTTGTCCAACTACAATATTTGGAGAACGAGTTGGCGAATACTACTCAAGGTGATCTCTCTATCTCTCAATTTTTCTTGAAAATTAAAAATCTTTGTTTAAAAATTTCTTCTCTTGATTTGGAGGAACCTATTTCAGAAGCGCGGATTAAACGAAATATTATTCATGGATTGAAAAAGGAGTACATTCCTTTTGTTACCTCTATTCAAGGGTGGGCTCAAGAGCCATCCCTTGTTGAGTTTGAGAATCTTTTCTCTTCTCAAGAGTCTTTAGCGGAACAAATGGCGGGGTTTCTTTATCTTCTCAAGGTGATGCCTTGTTCTTCGGAAAGAAGAAATTTTATAGAAAGGAGAAAGAGAAGGAGAAAAAGATTGGGCAGATAAGGAAAAAAATGCCGAGTGAAGCCGAAGGGTGGCAATGTAGCTGATAAAAGTGCCGAGGTCAAAGAAAATTGGGATAATTGTTTCTCAGTGGAAACTACTTCAGTTAATGCTTGTGCTACCATCAACTTCAAGGAAGATTAGATCGTGGACTCCGGTTGCGGTCATCATCTTACCGGTGACAACACCAAGTTCTCTTGTCTTCAAAACTATGAAGGTAATGAGGCTATTATCACTGCGGATAACACAGTTCATCTGGTAAAGAAGGAAGGTACCATCACCTTCAACAACAATGGTGATTCTATCACTCTAAAGAGTGTGTATCATGTACCGAGTATGGAAAAAGAATCTCTTTTCGGTGGCTAATGCGATGGATTCCGGTCACTATGTTTTGTTCGGGCCTAATGAGGTAAAATTTTTCCGGAATGTGTCCAAGGTAAAAAGAGATGTCGTCCATATCGGTAAGAGAGTTAAAGATTTATTTGTTCTATCTGCTTCAACTTCTTATGTTGATAAAATGAGCAAACATGATAATGCTTCTCTTTGGCATGCTAGACTGGGACACCTAAATATGGATAAGTTAAAAGTCATGGTGAACAAAAATTTGGTTGATGGTTTGTCTCATATTACTACCTTTAGTAATGGAACATTATGTGAAGGCTGTCAATATGGTAAGGCATATCGCCTTCTATTTGATAGATCCTGAACAAGATATAAGACATTATTGGAGCTTATTCATAGCGATGTGATGGGTCTTACTTGTACACGTACCTTTTCTGATTATCGTTATATGGTGGTCTTTGTTGATGATTTTACTCAATTTACTTGGGTGTATTTTGTGGAAAGAAAATCTAAAGTGATTTTCAAGTTTATGGAATTTAAAGAGAAGGTTGAAGGTGAACTCCAAAGGAAGATCAAACTGTTGAGGACCGATAATGGAGGAGAATATACTTTTTGGGAGTTCAATATCTTTTGCTCGAAGCATGGCATCCGGAGGCAACTTACTTGTGCTGACATTTCTCAGCAAAATGGCATAACAGAGAGGAAAATTCGGCATCTCACAGAGACATGTAAGAGCTGGTTGTATACCAAAAATTTACCCAAAGTCTTATGGGCTGAGGGTATGGCTTGTGCAACTTATGTGATTAATCGGATCCCTCTCAGCCCGATTAATATGAAGTCTCCATATGAGATGATGTATAACGAGAAGCCCAATGTGAAAGACTTCAAGGTCTTTGGTTCAGTTTGCTATGTTCATATTCCAGATTCACAGAGATCTAAATTGGATGCCAAGGCGAGAAAATGTATCTTCATCGATTATGATGAAAGGAAAAAAGGGTGGAAATGCATGGATCCTGAAACTCACAAATATAAAGTTCTCGAGATGTGGAGTTTGATGAAATCTCCTCTTACTATAGCCCCGGTGATGTCTCAGTCAGTGTTCCGTCAACAATTAAAGAACATGAAGAATTGCCCATGAGCTTGCCAGTAACTTCTTCGGCTCCTGTTTCTTCTAATATCTCATCATAACCATCATCACCAGTAATGTCTAAAAAATTTTCTTCTTCAGAATTAAGGGAGTCTAGTGATAGGGGGAGCGAAGTTAATTTTTGCAAGGAGGAGCAAGAGGAGAATGCTAACTTGGGGGAAACAAATGTTTCAAAAATGACTCGGTCCAGAAGGCAAGTCATAAAGCCAATTCGTTATCGAGATGGTAATTTGGTAAGTACTTGTCATTGCTTTAGTGTTGGTCCTATTTATGAAAATGAGACCTCTTCTTTTGATGAAGCAAAAGCTGTTAAAGAATGGAAGGAAGCCATGGATGAAGAGATGCACGCACTCATAAAAAATAAAACTTGGGATCTTGTGCCAAAGCCCAAGAATGTGAAGCTGGTATCTTGCAAATGGGTGTACAAATTGAAAAAGAAAGTAGATGGGAGCATTGATAGATTCAAAGCAAGGCTTGTTGCAAGAGGCTTCTCTCAAGTGTATGGAGAAGATTATGAAGAGACTTTTAGCCTGGTAGCAAAGATGACATCTGTTCGGGTTGTGATCTCTTTAACAACATCTCTTGGTTGGAAGCTATATCAACTTGATGTAAAGAATGCTTTCCTGTATGGAGAGATTGATAAGGAAATCTACATAGAGCGACCCCTTGGTTATGTTTCACCAACTCATCCAGATTATGCATGCAAACTCAAGAAGGCTCTCTATGGTCTTAAACAAGCTCTAAGGGCGTGGTACGGTAAGATTGCCGAGTACTTACAATTTTGTGGTTATTTTGCTTCTAACTCAAATTTTAGTTTATTTGTAAAGAAACAAGGATCTCTACATATGATTGTTCTACTATATGTGGATGATATGGTCATTACCGGCAACGATGAACGAGAGGTTGCAAAGCTTCAGGCTGAACTCTTTATTCGATTTGAGATGAAAGATCTGGGAGAATTAAGTCATTTTCTTAGCTTGGAAGTGAAAAAGGTGAAGGATGAGATTCTTCTATCTCAAGAAGGTTATGCCAAGAAGCTTGTTGACAAATTTGGAATAAATAAAAGCAAGTACTATTCCACTCCTCTTGAGCCTAACTTTAAAACTAGGCGTGATGAAAGTAAACTTTTGCCGAATCCCCAACCTTATCGTGCTCTTGTTGGTAGTCTAATTTATTTGACTATTACAAGGCTAGATATTTCTTTTTCCGCTGGATTTGTTAGTCGCTATTTGCAAGAGCCACGGAAATCTCACCTTAATGCGGCGAAACGAATATTGAAGTATGTGAATTCTACTTATGACATGGGACTTCTTTATAAGAAAGGAGTTGAATCTTCTCTACTTGGGTTCACGGATGCGGATCTAGAAGGTGATTTGGATGATCAAAAATCTACCTCTGGGTATGTGTTTTCTTGTGGTTCGGCATGTGTCTCTTGGTGTAGTAAAAAGCAAGACTCGATTTTGCTTTCTACTACCGAAGCAGAGTACAAGGCTTCCACTCTTGCTGCTCAAGAATGCACTTGGCTTCGTCAGCTTGTTGGGGATGCGTTTTCACCTATTTATAAACCTACAAAACTTCTTGGTGACAATCAAAGTGCTATAAAGTTGACTAATAATCTGGTGTGTCACACAAGAACAAAGCATATTGAGATTGAGCATCATTTCATTCGTGAGAAGGTGCTTGATGGAACAATTGAAGTATTGGAGGTACAGAGCAAGGACAACATTGCTGATATCTTCACAAAGTCTCTCTCCAAGGGACCATTCGAGAATCTTCGTGCGGAGCTTGGACTTATTTCCAAAAGTTCACTTTAAGGGGGAGTGTTAAAAGTTTAAAGTAAACTTTTGGTAATTATTGTATCTAGAACTTTGTAGAACATACTTGCACTTTGTATCCTTCTACCAACATCTAGAATCTTTACCTTCTCACCATTAAGTTAGAATTCTTAAACCTTCCAAACCTCCTTCTCACCATTAAGTGAGAATTTTTGAACTTTCCAAACCTTCACCTACCTTGAGCTTCTAGACCCTTCTCTAGTCACCTATAAATAGACCCTCCACCACCCCAAATCACTAAGCCAACAAAAAATAAATCACCAACAACAATTACCATTGCAAGCTTGTTCCTACTTTCTCTTTTGTAAGTCTTTGATTGTAAGCTTGCAAATTAGATTTCTCCATAATAATAAAGGTCTTGTTCTTCCCTCATTTTTGGAGCTATATTCTAATTTCTTCGTTCTTCTTCAACTTTGGTTGTGAGTCTTAGGATAATGAAAATTTATTTTTCACTACTCTAAGAAAGCAATTTTTGAAATTTGAAATTTGTTTTTCATCACAGGTTGGGTGTTTGGTGGTGAATTTTTTTATATAATACCAAATATATTTTTTATTTTTATTTTTATAATTTTTTAAATATAAATGACAACCAAACATATTTTATATTTTCAATTTTTATCACAAAAAAAAACAAAGAATAGTTTTATTTTTTTTAATAAAAAATCGTAAAAATAAAAACGTTACCAAACACACCCTTAATTTGAGTTTTTCAATTGGAGTGGTCTATTCAAATCAAACTTTTTGCCTTTTATTTTTATTCAAATTTAAGTAAATGTTTGAGCTTTCTTTGGAGATGATTTATATATATATATATATATATATATATATATAAATATTTAACGAGTTTAGCAGGACAGGACAGAGGTAAGTTTTAGTCTATCTCCACATCCATTATTGCATGGGTTTATATGGGTATCTCTGTATACATATATCATCTAATACGTATAGTCCATCCCTGATCTAAATGGGGCAAGTTTGGATGAATTTCTATTTTTTCAAAGTTTACTGTCATCCTTATCTCACCACGAATTTGGTAAGATCAAGTTTAAATGCGTTATCTTCCGCAAAAAGATTAACATAGTATATTTATTTATTCAAAACTATTGAATATTGAACGAGAAATTATATCTCAAAGCAACTCACTTGAATAGATGAAATAAACTAAGAATGATATGGTGTAGTGTAATAAGACTTATTTCACATTGGAAGGAATTAGAATTTTGGTGAGTTAATATACTCATAGTTAACTTTATGGGTTGGGCCTCAAGGGGTATCACACTTTTATGAGTAAAGTGAGCACCTACATAACCTTAGTTACCCACCTGCCTTGCCTTGCCACGCTACGACCCGGTCAAGCTTTGGCCTTTGGTGAACAAGATATCTTTTTGCTGAAAGTTAATTTGATGTTGTGCGGGTTGTAGGTCAAACCAAGCAGACCTAAATTCAGATTAAACTTATTCTTCTAGTCAAAATTTAAAATTTTTGTCCATTAATTATTTGAATTTGGCTCTATTTTCTCACGTGTCTGTTCACACTCTAGAGGTATTTTTACCTTTCATTATTGTTTAGATTAATAGTGTGTCTTTTTAATATGAACAAACACAACAAACAGTGGTGTCTTGTGCCTCTTTAAACAATTCGAACAGACGCAAGAGGGCCTATAAGAGGACTACTTTCAAGCCATTTTTAAATGAAAAAAATATATAGTAAATTTCTGCATATTGTTGTAGCTGTTCTCTCTCTTTCTACATTGCATTTTTGTTCGATTCAAGTACAAAACATAATGTAGATTATATTTGTAATTGACTAATTTCGTCGAGTGCATTATAAAATCATAACCTATTTCATGGTTATGATTGCTATCAAGTTGGTTTGTGAGCTTGAGCGTATTTTGCTATTTATTAATGGCTAGTACTAAAGTACTCTTTATTTTTTTTCTTGTTGATTTTTCACTTTTGTTTGACTTTTATTTGTTTAGCTCTTATTTTGTATTTGTTATGACTCACTCTTAGTCATGTTTATTGGTGCTTAATCGTATTTAACTTTGACTTATATGCCTTGTTTCTCCCTTACTTAGTTTACTTGCATAATTTAGCTAGTTGTTATGCATTCATACCTTCTTATTGTACTATGATTTATATCGTGATTGTTATAGATTGTCATTAAATTGACATTTGTAGCAAATAAGATAAGAATATGTTGGGTAACTTGATTCTGTATTATACTTGTTACATGTTGTCATTGGGTTGACATTTATGACAAAAAAAGGAGAATATTTTAGGTATATATGAGAGGAATTAGGGAAATTTACTCTTGACTAGGTTATATATGTTGTATGTGAACATAGAAAGGGGGAGTTTGTTCAAATACTTAGGTAGAGTAAATTAGCAAATTTGACATGAAGTCACATATTTTTTTTTGTTTATTTTTCACTTTTTATTTTACTTGTGAACACCAACTAAGGGGGATAATTTGATGTGTTTCATATTGACAAATCAATAGGTCCACAAACATATTAGACAAGTTAGTTTATAACATATTGCATATTTGCACTTGCATAGTATATACACAATTTTGCCTTACGCTTATCTTAGTGTTTCTCAAACCTGTGATTATGTTATGTATTTCTCTAGCATATGATATTTTTCATAAGGTTTTGGTTTGAGTGGTGATGTGCAGGACTACGATCTTCGAGTTTCATCAAAGGAAGTAAATCTTTGTACTAGATAGAGATTTAGGGTGTATGCATGAGAGTTGAGATCAGTGTACAATTCTTTTATTTAAAGGTTTTGAGTTATAATCTTAATTTTTAACTTTTGTGTTTTGTTATTAAATTGTCAAAGTGGGAAATTATTAGATCATATTTGTAATTGACTAATTTCTTAGAGTCCATTATAAAATCTCAACTTATTACATGGTCATGATACTATCAAGTTCAAGATGTGGAACTGTCATTGAATGGAGGAGATCAAACGTCAAAGTAATATCATTTAATCTTCGTATATACCTTCATGCTTACGATAAGGTAATGACCTAGACACCTAAGATGAACATTTAGTTATTTTAACTTAGGTTGATTANATTTAGCTAGTTGTTATGCATTCATACCTTCTTATTGTACTATGATTTATATCGTGATTGTTATAGATTGTCATTAAATTGACATTTGTAGCAAATAAGATAAGAATATGTTGGGTAACTTGATTCTGTATTATACTTGTTACATGTTGTCATTGGGTTGACATTTATGACAAAAAAAGGAGAATATTTTAGGTATATATGAGAGGAATTAGGGAAATTTACTCTTGACTAGGTTATATATGTTGTATGTGAACATAGAAAGGGGGAGTTTGTTCAAATACTTAGGTAGAGTAAATTAGCAAATTTGACATGAAGTCACATATTTTTTTTTGTTTATTTTTCACTTTTTATTTTACTTGTGAACACCAACTAAGGGGGATAATTTGATGTGTTTCATATTGACAAATCAATAGGTCCACAAACATATTAGACAAGTTAGTTTATAACATATTGCATATTTGCACTTGCATAGTATATACACAATTTTGCCTTACGCTTATCTTAGTGTTTCTCAAACCTGTGATTATGTTATGTATTTCTCTAGCATATGATATTTTTCATAAGGTTTTGGTTTGAGTGGTGATGTGCAGGACTACGATCTTCGAGTTTCATCAAAGGAAGTAAATCTTTGTACTAGATAGAGATTTAGGGTGTATGCATGAGAGTTGAGATCAGTGTACAATTCTTTTATTTAAAGGTTTTGAGTTATAATCTTAATTTTTAACTTTTGTGTTTTGTTATTAAATTGTCAAAGTGGGAAATTATTAGATCATATTTGTAATTGACTAATTTCTTAGAGTCCATTATAAAATCTCAACTTATTACATGGTCATGATACTATCAAGTTCAAGATGTGGAACTGTCATTGAATGGAGGAGATCAAACGTCAAAGTAATATCATTTAATCTTCGTATATACCTTCATGCTTACGATAAGGTAATGACCTAGACACCTAAGATGAACATTTAGTTATTTTAACTTAGGTTGATTAGGATGAAAATAAAATTGGAAGCAATCCAATTATGACTCCAAGGTGTTTTTTTTTTTAAACCATTTATGAATTTTAAAAACATAGTTTGAGTCACAATCAAACCCCTTTTTTGTAACACCTTTTAGTGCCTAAGAGGACAAGTTTTTCCATAGTTTTATGTTTAAAAACCTGTGGGGATTGATCTATGCTCGCTTGCCTTCGCTAGAGTGGTCTCTTTATGACTTAGGGAAGAAAATGAGAAAAGGCCACGGAAGGTAGCATAGAGCTCACTCAAGCAGTCATTCATGGTCGCTAGGGAGAGCCTTTTTCATATCTAGATTAAGTCTCTTCTGAGATTTTTAAGAAAAAAAATTATACTTCTACGTTAAGAGTTTTCACCACAATCTAGATCCCTTAGACCTTAAAGGCTATCACTAGAGATTCTAGCCAACTTTACAATTTGGAAAAGAAGATCTTGATGGTTTGATAAACTCATTAGTGTGTGCATACTGAGAATCGTTGGTGTGCCCATGATTGCTCGAGCCTAGATGAACCGTGCAGCCGGGAAGTGCAAGTGGAGCTACACTAGACATCGAATGAGGCGCTTTGGCGGAGAGACAATAAGGAAAGGAGTATCTAACCATGATATTGGTTGAGGTATAAATCTTAAGTACTTGTATGTTAACTTAGTGAGTAGTGGATTAGGTTTTGATAAACCCCGATTGGTTCCCTGCAACTTTACTCCGGAGAAGGGTTTTCGCATCATCAAATCGCTTGTATTATTTATTGATTATTGTATACACTTGTGCTTGTTTGTACATAGCGTATTTATTGATTAATTGTTTGATCATCTATTCAATCACAGTTGTGAAAATTGGGTTTTGGGTTTTGAGATCGCTATGAGATTGATTGTTGAACGAATTAATTGAATATTAATTAAAACTAATCATCATGGGTTGTGGTGATTAAAAGGGGTTCTCACTATATTTGCTAAATCTTTGCAAGAACTAAGAAGAGATAATTATGGTAACCTAAATTTTTATTATTAATCAATTGAGCATTGAATTGAAAAACTTATTCATTCTCTTTTAGGTATAGTATCTTGAGCTCCATGTATATAATCTTGAGAGAAGATCCACATTGGGTTCCCCTCACAACACACAAAGTTGTGTTTGTTGGAATTTTGGAGATTGAAGTTTTGTTTCTTCAAAAACGAAACCCGTTCTATCTTGGAAGACAGTTTCTTATCAACCTTAAGCACCAAGAAAAAACAAATATCTCTTAAGAAAATTGTGGATCATTGGGCTCGAATTGTATTCTTCATTATGTTATTTTCTTATTGTTGTTCTGTAATCAAGTAAATGCATTATTTCTGTTTAGAATGCATTTTGTTTTATATTATTAGTTTGCATATAACAGTATACGTCAATATAAATTTGCTATAATAATTAGTATTCAATTCTAATTATATATTGTTTGACTTGGGCCTAGGGACAATTCAATGACTCCCAAGTGCGCTTGGTGCATAACATCCTATAAAGAGGCAATTCCATCAAGAAGCTGAATAGATTTGAGCCATTGTCCTTTGAGGGCAACACAACATTATCGGGATTTATGGGGATTTGTGGTTTGGTGTTTAGAACTTAGGATTTCACCAAGTTACCAAGGTTTGAACAATTTAAGTTGTTTGTGGCTGGATACAAATGTAAATTTTCATTATCATTACATTGGTGTTCTTTGAGCTGATTAAAATGTATAGTTCTATTTGTTAATTAGCCAAGACAATCACATGGAACATGTGACACTTAAGACCTAAAATCAGGTAACCTCTTTGAGGAACCATCACATACATGGATAAATAACCTTGATTCAAAGTTACAAATAGCGGTCCCTTCCCAAAAAAAGACAAAAAAAAAAAAAACCACTGTAAACACCCTAAATTACAATGACTCCATGTTTTCTACATGATAGTTAGTCTATCGTTCTGTACCCAGGGAAATCTCCCTCCTTCTAGGTTACCTGAAGTTCTCGGTCCACTCTCTCCATCCATACATGATCGTTGGGACTAAGATCCCTTTAATGTCTTAGTAATTGGTCCTATAATTTAGATACAGTACCCACATGAATTACCTATTAAAAAATTGAAGCAATTTGCTCACAGCACCGGTCCTAGGCATAGCCCATTAAGACTGCCCCCTAGGACCTCAATTTAAAATATATATTTGGAATTCCAAAAAAAATTAGTCATTTTAAAAAAAAGTTGGACCTCTAATTTTAATGAGCTTGGGTTTAACTGTAGTAGATATGGACGATAAACAAATGAAATTGATACGTCTCTCAAATAAATGGGTCAACATAAATCTGACTAAATACAAAGCAAATCTGCTAAATATAACTTATTTATAGTACAAATTTGACCATATAAGATTATAAATGGAAGGGGTATAAATTGAGTCAATTTTAATTCAACACAACTGAATGAATGTTTTTTATTACCTTTATTTTTTCCAGTCTTCCATGTTTACAATATTAAAAAGATGAGTTATCTCAATATACAATACGTTACATTAGGTGAGTTTTTTTGTAAAATCCCGTATTCTTGAAAATTTCAAACAACATTAGGATGAGTTCTTTAATTTTAAGACCACTTAAAAGAATATTCTAGAGAATCTTAAAAAAGATTTCTTATGTAAATCTTTATTAAGGAACATTTTAAAATATATAAGGAATATAAGGAGAAGTATAAGAGAAATCAAATCCGATATTTGCACAAAAGATTCTAATGACACTATAAATGTGTAACATTTGATAATATCATAATCATTCATGGTAAGACGAAATATTTATAAATAGGTGGGGATATTTATTTGCAAGAACCAAGAGACAAGCAACCAAGTCTTAGCTTAAATTCAAAAGATGACCTATTCAAATAAAAAAATCAGAAATTAATTTCCTCCATAAAAATTAAGGAATAAAACAACTAAAAGAATTTTGGGTTAATTGCAGTGGAGGTCCCTAAAGTATGGAGTTTGTTTCATTTTGGTCCTTAATATTTCAATTGTATCATTTTGATTCCTGAAATATTGAATATGTTTCTATAGAGTCCCTCAAGTAGATATCGTTCAGATTGCTAACGATTTTTTATTATAAACTTGTCACGTAATATACTTAAATATGAACAAAAAATTAACTTGAATAATTCTTAATCAATTTTTTACTCAAATTTTGGTTAAATAGTTATCCAAATTATACATTTTTTTATCATGAATTATCCAAATTTTGGTCAAAAAGTACCCATATTACACATTTTTTGTCAAGAACTGTCCAAATTTTGTTTAAGAATTATCAAAATTATTTTTTATCCATATTTAGGTCTTACGTGAATTGTTAACAATCTGAACATTGTCTGTTTGAAAGACTATATAAAAATATATTTAATACTTTAGGGATTAAAATAATGTGAGGACCAAAATAAGACAAATTCTATTCTTTGGACACTTCGAGTGCAATTAACCAAGAATTTTTCCTCCTTAAGCTTCTAATTTGTCTCTGGTCCTGTAACGGCGTGCTTCAGTAGGGAGGTCATCTGACGAAGTAGATTTGTAAAATACACTTACAATAATAATAATAAAAAAAACACTTTGAATGCGTGTTTTACCGATAAGCTTCTATATTGAAAAGCGCAAGTTTGAACCGCGCTTTAATGGGAAACAACCATAATTTGGGAGACAAAGTAGAAAGTACAATATGAAGTAAAAAAGTTGCAGAACCATGGTACAATGATAAAAAAATTCCTAATTTGTGCATCTTTGGTAAAACTTTGGGTAGCAAGGCAATGAGGCATTATGAAAGGAGCAATACTATAGAGACTCAATTTGAAAATTTCATATGAAGATTTAATGATGCAGCTTCAATGTAATAATTGAATTAATTGTGAATATCAATATTAAATTGAAACTATTACCGATTAGGGTTACAACTTGGGTTGGGCAACCCGATTTCAACTTGAGTTTAATTCAAAAAAATTAAGATATGGGTAAGAGTTTTTAATACTTGGGTTGGACTTGGGTCAAAAAATTTCAACCCAAATTTAATTTGGGTTGGACTCGGGTTAAGGTCTCGTGAACCCGAGTTTAACCCGAACCCGACAAATTAAAAAAAAAATTATATATATTATATATATATAAAGCATTAGTACTGATTTTTCATTTTTGTTCTATCGTTCTCTGTCTCTCTTGTTCTCTTCGTCTCTCTCGTTAAAAACTTGGTTGAAGTTATTGATTGTTAATTTAAGTGAATATTATATAATATATGTATTAAGTTTAGAACAATAAGCCTATTTTGGGTTCTACTCGAATTGAACCCGTAAAGTAACCCGAAATTAGCCCGAAATCATCAACTCGAGCCTGTCCAAATTAAACTCGAACAGTGCTTGGGTTGAGTTTTCCAACCCGAGGTAGGGTTAGGGTTAGGGTTGCAGATTGTAAATTTAGGGTTGAGTTAGGGTTGTTTGTTCAACCTGCCCGGGTTGCACCCTATTACCGATCTAATAATTGTATTAAATTAGATCCCTAAATTAGGTCCAAATAATATTTTCTTAACGAAAGTGAGGGTTTCTTTTTGTAACTTGGGGCAAAAGAAAAAGAGATGACTTACCCAAAAGAAAAAAAGTGGAGTGCAAGTCCAAAGATTAGAAAATTCCGTCCTATTCCAATTTTCGACAACTCCAAAATTAAATAATGGGCGTGTCTCCTCTGCTGTTAGAGTAAAACAGCACATGGTGCTGTTAGTTCAAACGGCATCGTATTAATGAGTTTTGGTGTCCTAAAAATTTTCACCGAGAATTATTCATGAATCTCTCTCAATCTCACATATGTATTACGAGAAAAAAAATGCAAGATGAGAAAACAATGGCGGAAAAACTAGTGCTATGAGTTGCTTGATTTTTGGTGAAAGATAAAAAAAAAATCTCAAAACCTCTTCCAGCTACTGCTCCAAAACTTCTTCCCTATCCTCTCACCATTATGGGGTGAAATTGGTAGGGCATTTTCTGTCTCACTACGCATGAATAAACAATACGTACAGATATATGCACACTTATGTACACATATAGTCAAATTATTTTTCTGCAAAATGAGTTGTGATTGTTCATGAGCTCCTTTAATAGCAATAAAGCTCTCATTTTTTTTTGACAATTTCTAAAAAAATGGTCAGATGGCTCTATTAAAACACAAATCTTTCATCCGGTTATGGACAAATAATATCAATATACTCAATCAACCATAAATATCAAATCAAATTTTTTAAGTTAAAATCAGATTGAGGTCAATAAATTTAAGTAAAAATCATAATTACATCTATTGGAAGTTTGGAACCAACAAAGAGACTTGTAAGGAACCACCCAAATAATCTGTCATTGGTCGCAGTTGAGTTCGGCATTGTGATCAAAGTTTAAGCAATGGTTAATGCAAACCCAAGTTGCAGAAATAAGGTCTCCTCTATATTTGTCATGGCAACGGGAGATGTGATTTTACTGTTTTGTACATTTTATTTGTATGCGTAATTGTTTGAACTCCAGATACTTGCAACTTGCTTGTGTAGAAGAGAAAGGCTTCTTGCAGGTGGAGAGAAAAATCTTGTGTCTTCAATTTGTGCGAAGAGATTGTGAGTGTTGGGTCCCAAGAGAGATTTGTGCGAGTGATGCAGAGGATTTGTTTTGGGGAAAAAAAAAATTTCTGAAACAATTCCTACCAAACTGCATCATTTTCTTGGGAGATAAATTTTAGTGTGCAAACAAACATAAAACGGTGCCGTTTGAACTAACAGCACCATGTGCTGTTTTACTCTAACAGCAGAGGAGCCACGCCTTAATTCTCATCTCATAACGAAAGAACATTCACTCTAAGCAAAGCTGCAAAATATGGATAAGACCAGTAAGAGTGCTTGTCTAAAGCCACTCAATTCAAATGCAATTGGATCTAAATTTGGTAGTCCAAAAAAAAAGTTCAACCTAAAGTTACACATAGAATCATAAATTTCAGATGTATTGAACACAGAAATACAAAGCGGAAAGAGTCAGAGCAGATCGGGGTAAACAACTCACAAAGCGTTTAGAATCATTGATAGCTTACACATTCTAAGAATCATCAGTGTAGACTACGTAAAATTCCATGCAAGTACCCGCCACTCATAACAAGAGACACAAAGGACACAACACCAGTTGGAAAGATCTTCCCAGACTTCTTGAAACGAGAACCCATTACTCCCAGAAGAGCAGCAGACAACCCTGGAAATTGGAAGAAAGCAGAAGTTGGCAAGATTATATTTACAATGAAATGAACTGTACCACGTGCAAATTTGTAGCATAACCAACCCAAGCCTTGTGTTCCCAACAGATAATTTGGAAGGGTTTTTTTTTTTTTTGGGGGGGGGGGCGGGATTGCAAAGTTCCCAGTTGTGGTTTGACAACATTCTGGTTGACAAAAAGTTTAAACCAAATATTGAACAACTACAATGCTGTAACTTGTGCAACATGAAACCACTGTATATGTGAACAAGTACCTGCCTAGGAAGTGCAAAAACTTATTTTCCACCCTTTAGGAAGCGCTTATAATATGCCAACCAAAAAAACTTTACAACCTTCACTAATATACCTATATCAAACACTAACATTAAAAAGCCTTAGGCTTTTGTCAATTATCTGTTTGCATTTGTTTTCTATTCTTGAGAGGTTGGAAGGGGGGGGGGGGGGGGGGGGGG
>CAUOFW020003636.1:264759-282274 GCA_963454935.2 Ilex paraguariensis | reverse complement strand
CCCCAAAAAAAAAAAAAGCTGGGTGTAACTCTTTATTTTATTAATAAAATTTCCTTATAAAAAAAAACAATAGAAATAGAAATCAAGAAAATTTTAAACAATATAAGCTTGCGAATAAAGAAGTTACAATGGAAGAGCA
Organism: Ilex paraguariensis; assembly: GCA_963454935.2. Taxonomy (NCBI): domain Eukaryota; kingdom Viridiplantae; phylum Streptophyta; class Magnoliopsida; order Aquifoliales; family Aquifoliaceae; genus Ilex; species Ilex paraguariensis. The sequence continues at coordinate 282,135 of CAUOFW020003636.1, read as the reverse complement.
GTTAAATGCAAAACATGTGATTATTTTTATTTTACTAGATACAAAGGACAGTGAGGGAAAGAAAAATTTGGAATGTTATGAGGATATAAGCGTCTGGGTAAAAAATAAAGAAATTAAGCAACAATGGAGCAATTATTTGGATTATAGGAAACTTGGGGGTTGCACAATATAATAACCAAACGGAGATTAATGAGAATAAGTACTTTAGCAGAACTAGGGTGTCTGAACGCTGAAGTAAAAAATGTACTAAAGAAAATAAAAATTGAAAAAGCTTGGGAATCAGATGGTGTACAGATTGAGGTTCGTAAGTGTTTCGAAGATGTTGGGGTATCTTGATTAACTAAATTATTGAAGAACACTACAACAAATAAGAAGATGCCATATGGTTGGAGGAAGAGCATTTTAATATCTTGGGGGCATTCAGAGTTGCACAAATTATCGAGGTATTAAGCTAATGAGTCATAGAAACTTTGTGAGTGAATGATTCAACAACGATTAAGACTATCAATAACCGTATTTGAAAATCAATTTGGATTTATGTTTGGGAGGTCAACAACGGAAGGTATATACTTACTTAGATTTAGGAGACTAATGGAAAGTTACATATAGAACGAGAAAGATCCTCATATGTCATCTATAGGCATAGAGAAGGCATACAATATAATTCCTAGAGACATGATATGATAGGTTTTAGAGAATAAGAGAGTCACAAATAAATATATTGATATGATTAAAGATATTTACGACAGTGCAATGACTTTAGTTGAAGCAACTGCATGAAAAAGTAATGAATTCCCAATTAGTGTAGGTCTACACCAGGATTTCACTTTAAATTCGTATCTCTTCACTTTTGTTATGGATGAATTATTTGAATTATTGACAAGACATATTCGGAATAAAGTTCCATGGTGTATATTATTCGCCGATGTTGTATTTGTTAAGTTTGGAGGACTAACATAATATTAGAGACAATATTTAGAGAGAAACAGAGAAAGGTTAAAAACTTAACCTAGCTCTTATACATCACTTGTATTTATAGTTAACTCATAATATAATAATTACACATACACCCTCTTACTATTACAATTTACACATACTACCTTAATATTCTTAACACTCCCCCTTAAGCTGGACTATATATATATCACATAATTCAAGTTTGAAACAAATCATTGTAAGAAATATACGACACAATGCTTTGGCAAACATATCTGCAAGCTGATCTTCAGATTTCACAAATGGAGTTATAATCTCCCCAGTTATTATCTTGTCCCAAATAAAGTGACAATCAACCTCAATATGTTTGGTTCTCTCGTGAAACATTAGATTGACAGCAATATGGATAGCTGTCTGGTTGTTACAAAACAATTGTAAAAAAAGTTGAACAGGAAACCCAATTTCCTGGAGGAAGTGTAGTAGCCAAGTCAACTTACTCGTCATATGCGCCATTGCCCTATACTCAACCTCAGCACTAGATCTTACTACCACAAATTGTTTCTTACTTTTTCATGAGACAACATTACCTCCTAAGAAAGTAAAATAACCAGTGGTTGATCTCCAATAAGAAGGAGAGTCAACCCAATTAGCATCGGAGAAACCTTTTACTCTAAGATGTCCATTAGCTCGATATAACAATCCAAATCCAGGAGCTCGTTTGAGATATCACAGAATACGAGTAACTGTCTCCCAATGTGGTACCCTAGGACATCCCATGAACTGACTTATTATATTGACTGCATAGAAAATATCCGGTTGAGTAATAGTGAGATAATTAAGCTTCCCAACCAATCTGCGATACCGACCCAGATTCTCAAACAGTGCACCATCATCCATCAATAGTTTCTAATTCGGATCCATAGGAATATCAATCGGTCTATCACCCAGCAAACCTGCTTCCGCTAGCATATCAAATACATATTTTCTTTGTGATAAACAGATACCCTGTTTAGATCAAGTCACTTCAATTCCCAAGAAATACCTAATTTTTTTCAAATTCTTAGTATGAAATCGGTCTTGCAAGAAGATTTTTAACTTGACAATCCCTTCAGAATCATTTCCACTAATCACAATATCTACATAGACCACAAATAGAACATATTCAAAATCCGTCTGTCTATGAAGCACATAATGGTCTGTCTGACATTGAAGAAGACCAAACTCTAAAACTGCATCAGAAAACTTACCAAACTATGTTCTCGGTGACTGCTTTAAACCATACAAAGATTTTTTTAATCAGCATACACTCTTACCATACTCCCTCTGAGTAATAAACTCAGGTGGTTGCTCCATGTAAACCTCTTCAACCAAGTCACCATGTAGGAAGACATTCTTGACATCTAACTGAAACAAGGGTCAATCAAGATTAGCAGCCAAAGAAATCAAGATACGAACAGAGGAGATTTTGGCAACAGGAGAGAAAATCTCTTCATAATCAACACCATAGGTCTGAGTAAAGCCTTTTGCAACAAGCCGGACTTTGAGACGCTCCACAGAACTATCCGAGTGAAATTTAACAGTATATATCTAACGACAACCAACAGTTCGTTTACCAAGAGGTAAAGGAACGAGATCTCAAGTCCCATTATGATGTAAGGTATCCATCTCTTCCTCCATAATTTTCCTCCAACCTGGATTAGATAAGACATCTTGTAAATGCTTAGGAATAGATATAGTAGATAATTGAGAGGTAAAACAAGAAACGGCAGAGGACAAGGCATCATATGAAACAAAATGAGCAATGGGGTGGTTAGAAACACATGAATGAGTACCTTTTTGAAGAGAAATAGGTAAAGAACCAGGATCAAAAGAGTCTAAATTACCTAATGGACCAGGATCAGAAGGCGACAAGGAAGACAGTATGGGTACCTCAGTCGATGGGTGAGGACGACGAGTGTATACACGAAGAGGTAAAGTAGATGGTAACACAGTAGGTAGCGGAATATCTGAAGATGGTGGTACAAGAGATGACCCGAAGTCTAGATCCAAAGGCTGAATAGGTGCTAAAAAATATGGAACAAATTCCTCAAATATGATATCAGCACTAATAAAGTATCGTTGCAGAGAAGGACTATAACAACGATACCCTTTTCTGCGTGCCAGAATAACCAATAAATACACATTTGATAACTCAAGGGTCAAGTTTATCAAACCCAGGACTCAAATTGTGAACATAGCAAATACATCCAAAAATCTTAGGAGGTAGAAAAAATAAAGACTTACCAGGAAAGAGGACAGAATATGGACTTTGTCCATTTAACACAAAGGATGACATACGATTAATAAGGTGACAAGCAGTAAAAATGGCATCACGCCAAAAATATCAGAGAAAATTCATCTGAAATAACAGGACACGAGTGACTTCCAACAAATGACGGTTTTTGCGTTCAGCAACACCATTCTGTGGAGATGTGTAAGTACAGAAAGTCTGATGAATAATACCAATTTTACTAAGATAAACTGAAAAAGGATCAGATTCATATTTCCGAGTATTATCGGAACGTAAAATACGTATACGACAATCATACTGAGTTTTTATTTCCTTACGAAAGGTCTCAAATATAGAGAATAATTCAGACTGAGCTTTTATTAAAAACAACCAAGTCACACGAGAATAGTAATCCACAAATGTCACAAAATAATGATATTTATAAGATAAAATATTATTTATTGAACCCTATACATCAAAATGTATTAACTCAAATGGACTAAACACATGATTATTTACTCTAGACTGAAATAACACACAATGATGCTTACTAATTTGACAAGCTTGACAAGACAAAAACGACACACAATTAAGACTGAGAACTTGGCGCTTCAGATTCTAGAGAGATGGATGTTCAAAACGACAATGTCATTGAAAAGGAGACAACGAGGTCTGTAGGGCCCGAGTAGGTGAATCAAAATCAAAGTAATATAGACCACCAGCTTCATGCCCCGTACCAATTTTCCTCTTCGTCTTGAGATCCTAAAAGACACAATAAGATAGATAAAAGGTCACAGAACAATTGAGAGAACGAGTAATCTTATTAATGAAAAGTAAACTAAAAGAAAATTAAGGGACAAATAACACGAAAGATAGGGACATATCAGGACTCAAGGGAGTAGTCCCAGGACCTGAAATATTAAAACAAGCACCATTAACAAGAGTAACATTACGTGTGGAAGTAACAGGCTGATAAGTAAAAAAAATATCAGACGCATCAATCATGTGGTCAAAAACGCCAGAGTCTATGATCCAGGGACTGCAAGTGGAGGACAATAAATAAGTAGAAACAGTACTTAGACTGGGCAAAAGTAGCAGTGGGGGGAGATGGTACAGCCTGTTGCTGGGACAGAAATTGGGCATACTCCTCTCGACCCAGTGTAATAGTAACTGACCCAGTGTCTGGTGGAGCTGACTAAGGTATGGGAGCAACAACAGAGGTATTATCCTGATAGGAAGCCTGATTCGCAGCACCAGAAGGTCTTTCATGTAAATCCCAACAGAAATCAATAATGTGCCCTCCATGACCACATTGAATATAGTAACAAGGTCCACTACGGCCCCACGACCACCCGTATGATCTCCTGTACGACCTCCTCGACCACCACGACCACCTCGATGACCATCATTGTGGCTACTAAGAACCACAAGAGTTGAGCGATCAATGGAGACACCATGATCAATCCCTAAAGGAGTACACAATGTAGCACGCTTTAAACAAGAGAAAACCTCAAACAGTGATAGAAGACTAGAACCACCCAAAATCTGAGAACGAATAGCCTTATATTTAAGTTTCAATCCTACTAAAAACCTAACAACATTCAAGTCCTCATGTTGCTTCTGCCAAACTGTTGCATCAATAGTAAACGGATGGTAGGTCTTCATCTCCTCACAGACTCCCCGAACATGAGAGTAATAATCAACAAGGCTCAAAGTACCCTGCTCCAACCGGAAGTACTCCTTGCACACCTCATAAGCACAGGTAAAATTACCCGTACCAGAATACATAATGGCCAAGGGATCCCATATCTCTTCGGTAGTATCAAGATAAAGCAGAGAAGAGCTAATACTAGGCTTAATGTTATTCAACCATAAAGAGATAATCTGAGCGTCCTCTTGTTCCCACTGATCATACCCAGGAGTATCTTCCTTGGGTTTAAGATTAACCAAAAATTTTTTGAAACCTTTGCCTCGAAGAAAAACTTGAACAGAGCGGGACCATAAAGTATAATTAGTCCCATTGAGTTTAACGAAAGTCATGGGACCATTAAGAATAATTGGAGAAGTTGAGTTAGGAGGCAAAGATGGAACAATAGCATCTTGTTTAGGTTCCATAACAATATAGCAAATAGTAAACGGGAGCAACCTTACTGTTGGACAACTGACTGGAGCAAGCAAATAGTAAAACTGGAGCAACCCCACTGCTGGGCAACTGAACGGAGCAAGAGGAAGTCACTAGATCACTGAACCAGACAGGAGGACGTTGGTGGACAGTTGAACCGAACTGGGAGGCCATTTTAGGCCTCCGAACTGGACAGAACCCTTGAACTGGAGCAAAAATAGAAGAAACCGGTCTGAGCCAGTGCAAAACTGCCTGAACCGACTTAGAATGAATCAAACTGAGGTTGAACCGGCCTTGAACCGATCTAGTTAGGGTCTGGACCGGGTTTGAACAGGATCTAGTTTGGTCTGAACTCGGTTCGATTTGGACCTTGGGCTGGACCAGGTCTGAAATGGGCTAAGCCGACCCGATGGGCCTTGTCTTCTTCGTCTAATTAGGGTTTCAAAAGAAACCCTTGACCTTCGTCGCTAGTGTCCCAGCAGCCACACCACCACACCACCACACCACCGCAACCACCACAAAATCCACCACACGTCGAAGACCACGGCAACACCACCAACCACCACACACCACAACCACTTGGTGTACAGACAAACGACAATGAACAAGGGCCACACCACCGCCACACCACCGCCACAAAAGATCATGCCACCAATAGCCACACGAACAGGGACCATTACAACACCACCACCATGATGAATAGAGACCACACGATGAACAGTGTTAATATATTTAGAATCGTTCGTACTCTGATACCATGTTAAGTTTGGAGGACTAACATAATATTAGAGACAATATTTAGAGAGAAACAGAGAGAGGTTAAAAGCTTAACCTAGGTCTCATACGTCACTTGTATTTATAGTTAACTTATAATATAATAATTACACATACACCCTCTTACTATTACAATTTACACATACTACCCTAATATTCTTAACAGTATTGATTGATGAAATTAAAATAGGAATTAACAATAAACTACAAGTTTGAAGAGAAACATAAAAATCAAAAATAAAAAAGATTTAAGATAAATAGAAATAAAATTGAATTTATCATGCAGTTTTAGTAATAATAGAAATTGAAATAGAGAGGTAGTAAAGATCCAAGATCTAGAGGTACCTAAGAACGACCACTTTACAAACTTGACCTCTGCGACTACTACTTTGCATGGGAAACTGGCAGGAACGAACATCTTATAGGAAACCTAAGAAAGAGAGATCGATAGAATACGAAGGTAAGCACCTCTTGGCAGAAGACTCTCGAAAAGGAGCACAATAGGTGCCTAAGTACTAGAAGGAACAAGGAGAAACAAAATTTACTGGGTGATAACTAACAAGTAGGTAACAAGCAAGTTTGTGACCAGTACTAACCCAAGTAAGGAGGCTGCCACAACACAAAGTAACCTATCATGAAGGAGCTCATTGTATGATAATTCTAATGAGAAAAAAATTGTAAAACACGAAATGTCTACCACAGGCTCTAAAACCACTACATCCAACTCGGGACTCCCTAATCATATCACTACAGTAAATAAAAATGTTTAGAATCTTCAGAGGCATAGGAAGCCCACTTGGTTCTTGAACGCAACACTTGTAAAGCTTAAACTTGTGAATTCCATAATGACCCGGATGTAAAAAACTGCAAGATAATAATATAGGCTTTAAGATTACTTACCAAGCCCAAGAGATGAAGCAAAAACTGGTCTTGTGGGAAGCTCAGAGTAAACAAAATACAGTAGCAAGGCAGATAGTCCGCCTGCCATAAGTGACTTCTGGCTGCCACTCTTCACGTAGCCCATAACTCCACCCACTGCCATAAAAGCAATCAAAATCACTTAATTAATGATGAAAAGCCAAGAAGCTGCACAAACACATGAAGCAACAGAAAACTCCCATTCCTGATCAGATAATTGAGAATGGGATTAGAATCTGTTAGAGTCCTAAGTCTCTAGAATAGCTCAATAGCTATCACTTGTAATTTTAAATACTTGTACATTGATTATATATATAAAATCCTACTGCCACAAATTGGCAAGACTTTCAAACACATTAAACTTGTTATTTTTCTGGGCTTCACATGCAATTAGGATGTTCAATCCTTGCCAATGGTTTACCACAACTTGGCACCATTTTGCAAGTGTAACCTTGATTTCAAAGCAAGTAAACGAGTGAGATTCGTCTACTGTCTATAATTTTTGCTAATTGGCAGTCTCAAGTTGTGGGGAATAAATCCTGCCCTCCACTGGTTGAAAAAATATTATATAGACAAATCAGCCAATAGATCCCACTCAAACTTATAACTACCCGGCCATGTCATACATAATCATAGGAAGTGGGCCCTATTTTACACTTTTTATTCTTTTCTTATTGGATGGTTACGCCATGTCAGCACTATGCACCCAATATTTACTCCCACTGGTTGCAATGAGTTCTTTTCTCAGGAAATACCCCTTTCCTTCACGTCCTATGTTCTGAAGTAGCATCGAATACTTTTTCTCAGCTTCAAACACGCAAACATCCAAGCTGATACAACCAACAACCTCACAGTTAAAGAATCCAATCAAATTGATCACGGGAGGGCACTAATGACCTAGAAATTGGACGCCAAAGAAAGCTAAAAATATAAAGTCAAGCAGAAAATGATCATCATCGCTTATCACGTCCAACAGTGTAAGGAGACTTACCACCGACCAGGGCAGCGTAGCCCAGTGTTAACTTCTGGGACATTGACATGGCCATCTTCTTCTTGCTGGTGTCCTCACTTTCGTCAGATCCTCCTTCGCCCTCGTTATTATTATTGCCCCAGTTGTTGCCTCGTCCTCTGCCGCCGCCGCCACTTACACCTCCAAACTCGTCTCCACCGCCACTAGAATCTGGTTGGATCTCGTTCCCGTCACTTGCCGACTCGACGGTAAGTGTGGGCGGCACTTCAGAGTCAGCAGATCTAATTCCCCAGGAAAAGCGCTTCTGCTGCAGTGCTTGGGCCGAAATCGTCGGAAAAAACACCGCAGGCTCCGACCTGGTCCTCAAGAAACGTACAGATGAAGCCGTGGAAGATGCCCGATGAAATCCAACAGAGTAATGCCGCCCTCGACTAGGAGCTTGTGGTAGCAGAATAGAAGATTGCGAAATTGCAAACAATTCTCCCATCTATTGCTCTTTTGATTTGCCTTTGCCTTTGCCTTTGCCTTTGCTCCCCTCGACAATGTCATATTGAACAAATTTTCGATTAATTACTTTTAGGTGGGCTATTCTAACCCGTCAAATATTAATTTTTATTTTATTTAAGTTTTTATTATCAAACCCACGACACTTTCTATATCCACCACATTATAAATTAAATTTATTTTATATTTTATACACTCTTTTAATAAATAAGTTTACTCATTCTTTTAATGACTAAGTCCACCCGATTATATACCTATCAATTCTTGACTAAACTCGCCCATTAATGACTAAATTTACCTCATCAACATGTTAATTAAAACCCTCGAATTCTTCCAAGCATGTCATATGCTTTGCCTTGAAAGTTGTAAAATCAAGTAAAAGTTATCAAGCAAGTTGTAATTTTTGGTAGAGTCCAACATCGATATACAGAGAGATGGAAAACTCGGAGTGTGAAAATGATAAATAAAATAAAATATATTGTGTGTTTGAAAGAGAGTGATTTGATAATTGCACTTTAAAACAAATAAACTACAATTGCTTAGGAAAATGATTCGGTAAAAATATTAAGACATTAAAGTGGTGTTTGGATCATCATGGGAGGATTGGGTTGGATTGAATTTGAATCCGAACTCAATCCAACGTAATGCAAAGTAGTCTGAATTGGAGGATTATAATGTATTATATCAAATCTCATCCCATCTTTAGATATAAACCATTTGTTTTGTAGGCCTCATTCACGTGTGAAGATAAAAGATACTAAAATGACTATTGCACCATTGTATAAATAAATGTAATTCATTCTTATACCAAGTTTGGAATGGAATGAAAAAAATCTTATCCAATAATATTGTCTTATTTAGGANTGGTTACGCCATGTCAGCACTATGCACCCAATATTTACTCCCACTGGTTGCAATGAGTTCTTTTCTCAGGAAATACCCCTTTCCTTCACGTCCTATGTTCTGAAGTAGCATCGAATACTTTTTCTCAGCTTCAAACACGCAAACATCCAAGCTGATACAACCAACAACCTCACAGTTAAAGAATCCAATCAAATTGATCACGGGAGGGCACTAATGACCTAGAAATTGGACGCCAAAGAAAGCTAAAAATATAAAGTCAAGCAGAAAATGATCATCATCGCTTATCACGTCCAACAGTGTAAGGAGACTTACCACCGACCAGGGCAGCGTAGCCCAGTGTTAACTTCTGGGACATTGACATGGCCATCTTCTTCTTGCTGGTGTCCTCACTTTCGTCAGATCCTCCTTCGCCCTCGTTATTATTATTGCCCCAGTTGTTGCCTCGTCCTCTGCCGCCGCCGCCACTTACACCTCCAAACTCGTCTCCACCGCCACTAGAATCTGGTTGGATCTCGTTCCCGTCACTTGCCGACTCGACGGTAAGTGTGGGCGGCACTTCAGAGTCAGCAGATCTAATTCCCCAGGAAAAGCGCTTCTGCTGCAGTGCTTGGGCCGAAATCGTCGGAAAAAACACCGCAGGCTCCGACCTGGTCCTCAAGAAACGTACAGATGAAGCCGTGGAAGATGCCCGATGAAATCCAACAGAGTAATGCCGCCCTCGACTAGGAGCTTGTGGTAGCAGAATAGAAGATTGCGAAATTGCAAACAATTCTCCCATCTATTGCTCTTTTGATTTGCCTTTGCCTTTGCCTTTGCCTTTGCTCCCCTCGACAATGTCATATTGAACAAATTTTCGATTAATTACTTTTAGGTGGGCTATTCTAACCCGTCAAATATTAATTTTTATTTTATTTAAGTTTTTATTATCAAACCCACGACACTTTCTATATCCACCACATTATAAATTAAATTTATTTTATATTTTATACACTCTTTTAATAAATAAGTTTACTCATTCTTTTAATGACTAAGTCCACCCGATTATATACCTATCAATTCTTGACTAAACTCGCCCATTAATGACTAAATTTACCTCATCAACATGTTAATTAAAACCCTCGAATTCTTCCAAGCATGTCATATGCTTTGCCTTGAAAGTTGTAAAATCAAGTAAAAGTTATCAAGCAAGTTGTAATTTTTGGTAGAGTCCAACATCGATATACAGAGAGATGGAAAACTCGGAGTGTGAAAATGATAAATAAAATAAAATATATTGTGTGTTTGAAAGAGAGTGATTTGATAATTGCACTTTAAAACAAATAAACTACAATTGCTTAGGAAAATGATTCGGTAAAAATATTAAGACATTAAAGTGGTGTTTGGATCATCATGGGAGGATTGGGTTGGATTGAATTTGAATCCGAACTCAATCCAACGTAATGCAAAGTAGTCTGAATTGGAGGATTATAATGTATTATATCAAATCTCATCCCATCTTTAGATATAAACCATTTGTTTTGTAGGCCTCATTCACGTGTGAAGATAAAAGATACTAAAATGACTATTGCACCATTGTATAAATAAATGTAATTCATTCTTATACCAAGTTTGGAATGGAATGAAAAAAATCTTATCCAATAATATTGTCTTATTTAGGAAAAAAAATATGATTCAATAAATTATGCATTTTTACAACATATTGCAAAAAATATGTTTATAATTTATTTAATTTAATTTGTACAATATACAATTAATCACAAAAATCATACGCATCATGCAAAAATAAAAAATAATGTACAACACAAGCGCATAATTGTAATCCGAATATTATGCTTGTACATTAAAAAAAAAAGACAATAGTAGACAAAAGGTCCTTGTTTTATAGTCGTTCATACACATCGTACAAATTGCCTATTTGGAAACCCTCCACAACAAAATAACACATACACTTTGCCTTTTTTGAGACCATCCACCACAAAATAAGACAATATGGTTAATGTGATAGAAATACATATACATGCCTTCACAACATGATCAAATAACATACAATCAATACAAAGCAACTTTTAAATATCCCGTAGTTTCACAAGTGTAGTTACATAGATACTATAATAACTTGTAGATCGTAGCAATAAGTTCCGTATCAATGTAGGGGGTATCGGAAGAAGTCAATCATCAATGATTATAACATCGACGGTTGTGATGGAATTCACTGATGGAGACGATCCTACACTATTAGAAGGTTGTGCTTTTGATGGTGGAACATCATTTTTGAAATTGGCTTCAAAATATTGATAGTTAGGACATGAGTCTAGACAGTAATCCACAATAAATTGTGCTTCCTGCATGATGTAAACAACAAAAAGTTATTAATTAAAAGGAACCAAAAAAAAAGTATGTACTTTTCATTGAAATTAATGAAGCACACTTACTTCCAAAAGTTTATTCTATCCCTCCACCTCTCCTTTTATGACACATTTATTGCGATTGTTCTAGAAAAATTTGCCAGTCTCCAACATCTCAGAAATTGTGAAATATTATCGCTCCTAAAAAAAGATCATGCATAAAATCTCACTCAATGAGAGGCTAAAGCCTGACAAATGCCTATGTAGGACATCTAACAAGCGATCCATCGTTTTCTTGTCATATCTACCGTAAAAAGGTAAAAAGTTCTGATGTTTGTACTCAATTAAAGTATCAATTATGAATCAACACTAATATTTGGTATCTTCTTCCCTAAGTAACATAATTGCAAATTCACATTAGATGCATCAATCACAAACATATATATAGTAAAATAAAACAAACAAATGATTTCATTATACATAGATGGATAATCAACAATTCCACATTACAAAGCCCTTACAAACCAACATACCTTTCTGTGTTTACAATTCCAATAAGTAATTAGAAATGGAACAAGGCACAGATAACTTATGCATGACCTCACAAAAAATCCAACACTCATCAAACTCTACCCAACAAGAAGTACACAACATGGGTGAGTATTAATCCCAAAAGTAACATCATGACACTTATCATGCATCACATAATATTTCTCTGATATGCACATATTTGCACAATGATAGGTGGTGGTACCACATTTTCCATTGCAACTTGTTCATTAATATTGTCTAACGTTACATTCTTCTCCACTGCAATATCATCACCATCTGCACCAACTGTTTCTGTTTCCATCCTTCCAAGGTGAATGTGTAATGCAATATCAGCCTTATTGTAGGAATCATAGGACTTGTAAAGCACACTAGGAAACCTATGCACATGTACATGACACTCTGGCCATGAATGATAATTTACAACCTGTCGGCCTACAAATACGACATACTATTGTTCCCGCTTGTGCATTGCTGCTGACACCATAACATTGCTTGTTAATGACCAAAAACCAAAAAATAGTCTATATGCATGGTATCATACAAATGACCACTTAAAACACAACCAAGCATACAAAGTGGTGAATTTGCATACATATCAACACAACCAAAATAGGGGTCTATTACATCTATGTGTCCATACAAACATAATATACAATAAACAACAAGTTCAACAAAAAAGGGAAGAGGTTGTTTTTAGTGGTCCGTCAATTGAAACACTGTCATCTCCATCAAGTAGGAGGTGTGTTCCACAGAAGTCCTCCAACCCAAGTAGGACGTTCATACTCAGGCAAGCTAAAGAAGATATCAGTATTTATAAGGTCTGAACAAATAATCTTAAGGGCAACATGTCGATCCACCATGGAAAAACTATTTATCTTCTCTAATTTGACATTCACTTTCCCATGTGCATCAGCAACATCATGAATATACCCAACACGATGTGCTATCATGTCTAGTTGATTTTGACAATTAAGCATGTATTCACAAAAAACTTTCAAGATGTCTGCCAAACTCTTTGACTCGGACACAATACCACTTACCTTTGTTTTTTTTTTCCCCCCTTACTTGTCGATGGAGTTCCAACATTGGGCTCAACACCAACAGTTTGTCCAATTGGATCTGTCATGCTATATGAGGTAGGGACATCCTCGTCGAAACGATCCGGTCCATCCATGTTATCGGTTTCATGCATAGAAGCTTCCACCTCAGTATCACCGACCATGTCTTCCAAATCAAGCCCGTAATTCACACCAGGAATTGCAGTTCACAAACTATGTTCCAATGATTGAAGGTACCCTAGTTTGAAAGTGTCAACCATTAACACAAAGATCCCTTAGGGACGCGATGAGCTGAGTTTTTTTTGCCTGCGTCCATGTCCTTCTTACACCCTTCTCTGTCTGGGTACTTCCACCTGGCTCAGACATATTATACCGCACAAACATAATGGTAAGCACAATAATTTGAGCAATGTTGTGCAGTTACAAACAAACTATCATCGTATAAACTATTAAGACATATAAATTAATCTAAGTTCAAATCAAGAAAAACTAGTCATACACAATAAAACCAATAACCCACAGTATATGCAGAATCACAAAATCAAACACTCTCAAATAGTAGGTTGTTCTCGAGACATTCTCTATTCATTGTACATTTTCAACGCTAAACGATTTTGAAACAATGACCATTTTAGCCGATGTCTCCACAATGTCTATGACATCATTGTTAGCATCACCCTCAACATGAATGACCTCAGGCAACTATTCCTCTATTGAGTCACACCCATTTCATTTCTGATCTAGTTATGCAACAAACCACATGCAGTTATAATGCGATTATGCGTGTGAATCGGATAGTAGCACGGTGCCCTAAGGATCGCCCCTCTATTTTTTAACAAGGCAAAACATCTCTCAATACATGTCCTTGCGGCTGAATACTAGAGGTTGAACAATTCTTTGGGATTACGGGGAGCTGTCGTACCCGCCTCAAACTCTTGTATATGATATCTTTGACCCTTGAATGGTGCTAAAAATCCCTCCTCATTAGTGTACCCAGCATCAACTAGGTAATAGGTCCATGTGTTGTATGAAATATGTTGATTAATCTAACACGATGTATATAAAATTATAATTTTATACTCAATGTTACATTGTATGACTCTACTTATCACGTGCGACCTTCAAACCGTTAGGTCTAGTCATGACAACATGTAATATTCTAGAATCAACAGTGGACCCATCCCATCCAGGAAGCATGTAAATTATTTTCATGTCTGGGTCACAAACACCCAACACATTTGTTGATATTCTTCCTTTACATGTTCCATACCTAGCTTGATTGACAAGAGGTTCATAGGTTGGAACATAAATGTCATCTAAGGCACTCACACAATTCTACAACACTGAAAAAAAAATAGTTAGGAATGTACCACATTAGAAATGAAATGAAAATGGGAAATTGGACAAGAGGTAAATATAGTGACATTATTTACCTTGAACCACCTCCATTTCGGGTCAGTATTGCTCTTCAAAATTGACTCAGGTGACTTTAGCAACACCCTTCTCAATCTTAACATCGCAGTCAAGATATTATTGAAATGTCGACTGACCATTTTATTCAACCGAAGAAAGTTGAACGTGACTGGCCTATTTTTTGTCATTGTGGCCTAAGATACTTAAGAACATAACAACCATCTCCTCTACATTAACATTCCTAGTTGGATTTAAGCCTCCTACATCACACACCAAATTGCATAATATCCCAAACGTGTGTCTATCCATCCTCAGTTGGTTTATACAATTTGTACCATTCTCACTAATTAGACGATGTAAGTGTTCACGTTGTAGGCGAATCCTATGCAATGGTCGTGACACCATATGCCTATGGACATTATTTTTCATGTCCCATATCGCAACCATTATACAAATCAAAATGTGAAACATAATTACAATTTCCCGAATAGTCCTATTCATAATGGTAAGCAATATATAGACTTCATTACTAGGATTTCCCATGTTCACTGCGAAGGTCATAAATTTAAGTTATGTGTTAAATTTACCATAACTATAAATTCACAATTTACAAATTCTGATTGATTCGAGATATACATGCTTTGGTTTATTTTACACGCTATTAAGATTTTATTGAAAATGAAAAATAAATATGTGATAAACTAGTAACGTGATTAAATACATACTATAAGTGAATTCCTTGTATTACCTCACTTACAGAGACAATCTCGATACACTGTACACAAAAAATAACACACATTTTTAGGTCACAACGACTTGATAAAAAATTCACATGTATTTGGGACATAATAACATTCACAAATTTATTTAACCTAAATTTCATAAATTATGTCAACACATTATGGTAAAATTATGCACATGTACAATTTTTCACATGTTTGAAATTGGTTCAATTGTAACATATTCAGCCATTCACAGCTATTTTAATTAGTATAATAGAAAAATATAACACAAATCGATGCAACTCATGTCTCAGTTGTTATTTGTTTCTTTCTAGAAAAACCTAAGTTATGTGATTAAACAAAAAAACTTAATTGTTTTTTTTTCAGTAAATAGCCAAATCAAACCCACCCCCATTTACACTGGCAAACTCTCTTAACCCCACCCACAAAAAGCCAACACTTATCGTCCCAACACCACATGATCATTTTTTTCCTTGTTTTGGCCTTCCCTTTTGTCTCGACCAAACACAAGGACATTATAAGCAAATGTAATTTATTTTTCATGAATTTAAATTTAGGGCATTTTAATTTTATTGGCTAAATTAATAGGCCAAATCTGCTCAAATTGAAATATTTTTATTTAATTTAAATCTAAATTTTTTTAGGGTCTATTTTTAAGGGAAGAAATGGATGATTATAAAATTTTCTCAACTTGAATATTTAAAAAGTAATGAGGCCATAACACATGATCAGATCTGATTCTTATTTAACAAATACCAACTCTCTATATCTCTCCAAACATAATCTGGGTTAGCGTGAAGAAAGAGAAAGGCTTCAGCTTTGACTTAAGAGAGAAAGAGTGAGATGGAGAGAGAGAACAAATTGGGTTAATGGTGGAGCTAATCTACATCTTACACTTGCAGATCTGCTACTTCCATGGACTTAGATAGCATATCTACTCAATAGTGGTATTTGGAGAGTTCCAAACACCACAGTAGCAAAGAGACGATGGGTTAGCTTGGAGAGAGAGAGAGAAAATAGATTATTGGGTCCACAGTGGAGTAGGTTGCAATGAAAATTTACCCAAATCTGCTACTTCCATGGAAAAATTAGGGCCGATGTGAAGCAATAAGATTGAGCAAGAGAAGAAAGGAGAAAAAGAGACAAAGAGATCGATCAAATAAAAGAAACAGAGCTGTAAGTCACTCATGTATTGTTCTAAGACGACAATTTATAGTTGTTCAATATCCCTCATATACTTGTGTTTACAAGTGTTTCCCACTTCACAGACCAAAGAAAATGACATATAAAGAGAGAGAGAGAGAGAGAGAGAGAGAGAGAGAGAGAGAGAGAGAAACCTGGTTAGTGGAGGAAGCTCCATTCAAGGAGAAAGGGGGACCAGTGGGAAAGGGAAAGTGGAGGAGAATGAAGGTAAAAACCCTAGAATATTTATTGTGGAGGGTATTTTAGATATTTCACTTGTAATCCTACTTCTTATTCCATAATCCCACACAGCAGATGGGATTTCTCAATCACCTGCATAGGGGATTATCACCTTCAAAACATATGGCCTGATGAATTCAAAAGCAACGATAATCCCATGCCAACAAATTACCCAAACCAAGGATATGTGGGGTGCATTCACAATTTTAATCCAATCTCCCCTATAATCCCCCCGAATCCTTTGATCCAAACACCATCTGAGTACTATTTCAATAATACTTGGATAATACATTAATCTTAATTTCTAATCTCAATTGGGAAACAACTAGATAGTGAACTCAATTGGAGGATTTGACAATAATTAATTAGGAAATTCTCTAAAGTATAATTAATGAGTTAATCAAAATGAATCCAAATATTCAATTGTTAATTACAAGTATTTAACATGCCTAGAGTCAATGATAAATCAAGTAATTAACCAATCAA
>CAUOFW020003636.1:113626-264296 GCA_963454935.2 Ilex paraguariensis | reverse complement strand
AGAGAGAGAGAGAGAGAGAGAGAGAGAGAGAGAGAGAGAGAGAGAAACCTGGTTAGTGGAGGAAGCTCCATTCAAGGAGAAAGGGGGACCAGTGGGAAAGGGAAAGTGGAGGAGAATGAAGGTAAAAACCCTAGAATATTTATTGTGGAGGGTATTTTAGATATTTCACTTGTAATCCTACTTCTTATTCCATAATCCCACACAGCAGATGGGATTTCTCAATCACCTGCATAGGGGATTATCACCTTCAAAACATATGGCCTGATGAATTCAAAAGCAACGATAATCCCATGCCAACAAATTACCCAAACCAAGGATATGTGGGGTGCATTCACAATTTTAATCCAATCTCCCCTATAATCCCCCCGAATCCTTTGATCCAAACACCATCTGAGTACTATTTCAATAATACTTGGATAATACATTAATCTTAATTTCTAATCTCAATTGGGAAACAACTAGATAGTGAACTCAATTGGAGGATTTGACAATAATTAATTAGGAAATTCTCTAAAGTATAATTAATGAGTTAATCAAAATGAATCCAAATATTCAATTGTTAATTACAAGTATTTAACATGCCTAGAGTCAATGATAAATCAAGTAATTAACCAATCAAACATCCAAATTCATAAAAACCAACAAATTAAATTAATTAAATGAAAACTCTAACAATTCAACGCGAGCATAGACGTTTGGCTATTCAACTCATAGGGAATCTCAAGCATCCATCACAATTAGCATAATAATTCAAGAGATTATATAGAAAGAAAGTTTTGCTAAAATAAGAGGAATTGAATTAATAAAATAATCATAAAATGAAAAACATAGGATTAATTTACATACCCAAATGAAATGAAACCTCCCCTAGCCTTAGTATGAGAGATTAACCAGCCATAAAAGATGTGCTAATTACAAAATTAAGGAAATTTTTTTCAAATCTAGTAAAAGCTTTAATAACTCTCTAGAAAGTATAGAGTACTTTTCCCCCAAAAAGGAATATAAAGTCAATCTTGCATCATCAGGCTTTTCTGATTGGTTGGGGGCAAAGACACGTGTCTAGACATGGATTAAGTGACGTCTGGATGTGGCAGACGGTTCAACATGCAACCGGACATGGAATAAGTGACGTTCAGACGTGGCCTTCTAGGGGCTTAGCCTATTTTTGCCTCTGATGTAGCATCTCACGTCCGAACATGGATAAATAACGTTTGGACATGACCTTCTAAACTTCAATCATCAATTTTCTCTTTTCCTTTGTATAGTCCACTCCCATGTTTGCATATTTGCCTCATAATCTTGCCATTTCACTTGTAAAATAGACAAACATTAATTAAATCATGATAAAATCAAATATGACATTAATCTCATACAATTAAGTTCAAACCCGTGACAATTAACCCACAAATGATAGGGTAAATATGTAATATTTAGGGCTAATCATCACCTATAACGCTCCGCATCACACGAGCGCATTATCTGATAAATCTGATACCAAACGTGTAACGTCCCGACCCAACTCATGCAAATCTCAATGCTAATAGCCTTTACAAGCAATAAATGATACAACCTCCAAATAATGGGTAAGCTCTGATACCAATTGTAAAACCTCGATCCAATTTCATAAACATAATGATAATTTGCTATTAAACTCAACAAATAAACATACTATATAAGTTATGATATAACTCAGTCATAGACTTGTTATAATCCACACATGTATATCAAGCTTATTACAATTTTCAAGTCTCAGAAACATTATTCAACACTTAGATAAAAACCAAGAAAAATCAGCAGTTCGAATATTCGCGGACTTCCCGACCACCCGCTAATCTGAAAAGGGGAAAATAATATAGAGTGAACATCAACAGCTTAATAGAGTAACTCAATGCTAGACAAACAAGTTTGAAAATAAGTAATTTGGCATGATTGAGCATCAAAACGAGCATTTGATCTATATATATGAGAAACAATAAATGTTGAGCAAAAATATTTAAGTTGAAAACATTAATATGATCACAACAGCAATATAGTGTCACACCCGAGAGCAAATAACCCTAATAAACCATTCAGGGTTGATATAAACCAATTATTTATGGAACTGGCACTCCGAGGAAGATATACTCCCAACTTCAATATGATCCAATTTGGTACCAAAGTCTGAAGACTTAATAAGGCCACCTAGGCATTTATGAACTCGATGAAACCTTCTATATAACCTTACCTCACGTGATATTTTGATCTGAAACTGTCAAAAGTAAAATGGTATTTAATTGTCAATGAAATTTCATACACATACTCTAAATAACTATGTAAGAGTGAATATAAGATTTGTTTGACCAAAATCACCCAAAAATTGGGCCAAATTGGCATCAGAGGGTAAAATAGGCATTTTACATCATATATTGATTCGGGTATCAAATTGACTTGAAATTTTAATGGGACCTCTGTATGAACGTTATGGAACTTTTGGGACTAACCAGAGGTCAATTAGACACTAGACGCACCCTCACGCGCTGTTGGGATGACCAGTGGTCCCTCCCTTCTCCTTCATCTTCTTCCTTATAATAGTTGTCTTAAACCATAGGTTCCCAAATTCTGTTTCAACCACCCCTATTCATCCTCTTATTTCTCCCTCATATATACTCCTTTTCTCTTGATTTTTGAACCTAGGTACTCACCACATATACCTCTATCAAACCACATAGGTTGCAGCCCTTGAATCACCCTCTAAGCCTTTCAAATTATTAGTTAAAGTTAACAAAAAAATAAGGTTTTCAAAATAGGGCAAGAATTACAACTTCGATTTTGACCACCCAAACGACCTCTAGACTCATTTTTAAGGCCATGATGGATTCCTAAGGTCCAAATTAAATAGGTAAGACCCTCATTCGAAGCTCAAACACATCAACCACGGAGATTGATTTCCACCATGGCCGAAACTTTATCTTCACCTTCATACTATCTTTGGCCACTAGAAGCTTCAAAAACACCACCAAACTCAGCTTAAATCAATCACAAACTCAAAAACCCATTTCATGAAATCCTTTAACTTTAAACTCTAA
Organism: Ilex paraguariensis; assembly: GCA_963454935.2. Classification (NCBI taxonomy): domain Eukaryota; kingdom Viridiplantae; phylum Streptophyta; class Magnoliopsida; order Aquifoliales; family Aquifoliaceae; genus Ilex; species Ilex paraguariensis. Next base: position 261,231 of record CAUOFW020003636.1, on the reverse strand, counting down.
TTCGTGCAACTACAGTTAGTCAAATCAAAAACTAATTGTATAAATGAATTCCTAGCATCCTAATTAGCCTAGGAGTATACTTCTTGTTGTTCAAAATAGCCTCTATAGGAATCCAAAATTTAAAAATGAAGCTCTTTCTTTATCTAACTTTTCTCTTCTTTTCTCTCGCTTTCAACTATTTTCCTTTCCTCTTATATCCCCTAGTAGGTGAGTCAAGCTCTTCCAAGCTGCTGGGTGGAGCTCATGCAATAATAGAGCTTCCTCAACCACAGCAAGCTGCCATAAGAGGTGCTTGTAACCTTAATGGCCATTTCATAATTTCTATTTTGTTGCCAAATATCAAAAATTAATTAAAATTTTTTTTTTAAAAAAATGATATATATTTTAAATCAAGCTCTAAAAAATTATCGATTTAATTATCAGAACTAAATTCACCTTCCAGTTTGCCCCTGGTATTGACACGTGTCTGCTTATTTCTCAAAAGTGTCCCATCATTTGCCCCCCGTCCTTTGATCTTCATACAAAAAAGACACGTGTCGCCAGAAGATGAAAGGGTTCAATTGTCTCATCATTACTTCAGCTGTTATCCCGCCTTTGCAGATCGTGCACATTGAATACGTCTATCTTTGTGTCTCGTGCACAATGATGGGGATAGAGGGCCTATATAAACAGAGCCTCCTTCCCCTTTCTTCACTTTTGCGACTTTTGGCTATAACAGAGACTCTCTTGCTAGAAAACTCACCGGAACCCCTCAGTTGCTCGTCTGCAGAACCCATCGTTTGTTTTCCAGTCAACGTTCATTGGAGAAAAGCCCCTAACTTTCCAGTCCATTCTTCCAGCCCCTTTTTTGGTGAGTTTTATTTTTTTCCATCTTTTTTTTCTCCCTTTCTTTTGTTTTTCCGATGACTGGTCACCTTTTGGACCTCCATCGTCTTCCTTTGTCATCTTTGTGTCTGGTAATGCCCTTTGGGATTCCCATTTTTAGAAAATAATCCCTTGGAACCCTTTTCTCTTCTTTGTATAAGATGGTGAGGAGTCGTCATCCTGTTGTCTAGGTCCGACAGGCTGGGACCTCTAGGCCGAGGAGATGGATAGTGAAGGGGCCCCAATAAATTTCCAACTTCAGGGCCCTTTACAACATTCCCCGTGGCGTCAGCGTGGATGACTTTGATACCCAATACCATCATTTCAATGCCGGCGCCAAGGACGCTATGCTTTTTTATACCAAGGAAATCATGGAGGGCGGGATCAGATTTTCCCTCCATCTACTTCTCCTCCAATTCTTGTCCCGCTTCCATCTCTTCCCAGGGCAGTGTTGCCTCAACGTTTTCAGAATAATCATAGGGGTGGTGGAGCTTAACAGGCACCTCAGGGTCAACCTTGGCCTCGAGGACATCTTTTTCTACTATATGTTACTGAGGGTTATGCCCCAGCGAACCTTCTATCTCAAAGCTTGAGACATCTCCATGTATCTCATCACCCACTTTCTTGATTCTGACAAGGGGTACAAGGATGACCTGCTGATCTTCAACGGTGCCTGGGAGAGGGGTCGGCCCCGAGTACGACAACTTGTCCTCCCCTAAGGAGTGGCGAACAACAAGTACGTCGACTTCTCCCTCTCTTATTGTCTTTTAGTTTTTTAAATATTTTGTACAAGTCTTGATGTTCTTCTTTCCTCTATGCAGACGTTTCCGCTAGTGAGGTTGCTCTTCCACCTCGACATTTGGTCCATTTTGACGATCTCATCACCATTTGGGGATATATCGACGACGGGTTTGGCCGATCATCTCACGTACTTATGGAGTATAGCCCAAGGTACAAGAAGTTTTCCCAACTTTCCCAGCCCAACGATCCCTCTAGGTGGTCCGAGCTCTTCTAGGAGAACTTGGAGTAGGAAGAGAACTTAGAAGAAGATCCTAATAGGGCTACTGAGGCCGAGCTAGAGAGGGTCGTCGAAGAAGCTGAAGAAAGAGAAGCGGTTGTAATCAGGGACCTATCCTCCATAATTCGGGCCGAGGCCAGTACCTCTAAGAGGGATACTTGATCAGATTTTAACATACTTCAGAACTTAGATAAGGAAGATGTGCTCGAAGTTGCAATGTCATGCTAACCTCGTATAGATCTTAACTTTCTGAATCGGAGGGCTGCTTTGAGGGGTAGGGGTCCTCTGGCAACATTCCCCCACCTCCTCTGAGGACCGATACCAACATTCCTCCTCCTGCCCCCACCAAGGTTTTCTGGTCGAGGACAGGTCTGTGATTGGAACACTCTGATTGAAGAAAAGAGGAGGATCAAATAGAGACATGATGGACTAGGCCGAGGCAAGGGCCTTCCATCACAACAACAACAACAACAATAATAGTAACAACAACAACAGCAATAACAGTAGTAACAAGACCGAACTCCCCCTCCTCTTCCACTAACGGTGATAGTGGTTGAGTGGCGCCCCCAGGCCCGGGACAGAGAAGGTAGGTGATCCGGGTCAACGACTCGGTCATTCATGATCCTCACGTGGCCTATGCTGTGAGTGAGACTCTTCATTTTGGTGTTGACATGGCAGAGAACCGGGAGCGATCGACCAACCAACTATTTTGCTTGATCATTCAGAACTCCCTAGTGGTAAGTTTTTAACTATTCTTCATTTTGAACTTCCTTTGCTCAGCATAATTGTTTGTCTTTTCTTTTAACAGGTTTCCCAGCAAGTGACAGTCATTGTTGCATGCTACCACGAGTAGAGGCAAAGTCTTCAGTAGGCCGAGAGGGAGAAGGCCAAAGCTAAAACGACCCTTGATACGGTCAGGGAGGATGTGGCCGCCCGAGACAATACACTATCTGTCCAGGTGGCCTAGATTGAGCAGCTGTTGAATGACAGCGAGGCGACGAGGATGGGCGCTGAAAAGCTAAGTGCAGCCCTTGTTGACGCTGAGGGAAAAATAATTGAAGTGAAACAACGACTTTCTATAGCAAAGGTGAAGGTAGAGGAGTCGGAACAGACCTTCTCCATTCTTACCCAAGAGTTGGACAGGGTCAGGGCCGAGGTAGAGGCGACCAGGAGATCAAAGGATCAGATATGTGACGAATGTGCTGATGACGTCCTCGTTGCCCTTGAGGAAAACAAAAAAGAGTTCTTTAAGAAGGGCTGGGACGAGGCACTTCAAGAGGTAGGGGTTCCTCTTGACTCCCCTTTGTCCCAGATGCATGAGTATGTACCGTCAGAAGAGATTCTTCGGGCTGCGGCAGAGGTCGTTGTTGAAAAAGCCATAGAAGCCAGAAATGCTGCTGCAGACTCTAAGGCTGCAGCCTCGATCTCGATCGATGAAGTCTTGCCCCAAGACCTTCTTGTTCCTGAGTTGGTCATACTCTCTGTGCCCCCTGCTTCAGCTGCTAGTCGACGCCCCCAACGTCGATTCCCCCAGCATTAAAGAATTTTTTGGGGATGCTGCGGCGACGCCGGTGGCGAAGTGCTCAACCTTCTCCCTTCAGTCGCTTAGATTTAGGTTTTCATTTTTGTTGTATTTGTTTTTGTAGCCTGGAGATGCAAAGCCCCATTTTTGGAATGAAAGATCATCTTGTTTTTCCATGTATGTTCTCTCCTGATATTTGCATATTTTGTTTGTAACCTCTAACTCCAACTTCTAACTCCCCAGTATTGACCCTCGGGGTCAGAAAGCATAGAGTTTTAGGACATACCTGTATAACATAGATGTACCCCTTGTCCCCAAGCATTGTCGAATTCGATGAGTACCGATGTCGAGGTCATGTGTCGGGGATAGAGGGTTTTGAGAGGTTTCGGCACTGAACGATGCACTTTCACTTTGGTTAGCTTCATCTTTCTCGTTGGTTGATCCGAGGGGATGGGTTTCTCATTTGTCCCACTAACATTCAGTTTAAAGCACCCACACCCATGTGCTAGTGTAAGCATACCAGTGGTCGATCTCGGGGTTGTGAGAATTCTTAGGGGTAATCATACCCATATTAGATGTCAACTATTCTTGAGATCTCCTTCCCCCACTGGTTCCCCGAGGTGTGGCTACTACGGGATCAGGTTGTAAAGGTGCATTTATCTGCACCACCCATTTCCAAGCTCTATTTACTTAACCAAGCGCACATTCTAGGAATCCTAGACAAGATGAGCTTTCAATGACCCACGTCTACCTTGTGAGATGCTGTGTGGCAAAGCATCCTTGTTTCAAGCAATACAACTGATCAATGCCCTTCTTCAAGGGTCATTTTCCATTCAGGAGGCATGCTCCTACATGTTAATTGAAGTCTAGGGCTCTTGGGTCTCGGCTTCCAGGGTCATTCCCTTTTCAGGAGACTTGTTCCTGTTTCTCATTTGGAGGCAAAAATCCCTGAGAATCTGTCTCCAAGGCCATGCCTTTTTCTAGGAGGCTTGCTCCTATTCATTATTTGGAGGCAAGAGTCCCTGAGACTCTGCCTCCAGGGCCATGCCCTTTCCAAAGAGGTTTGGTTCTCTTCATTATTTGGAGGCAGGAGTTCCTGAGACTCTGCCTCCAGGGCCATGCCCTTTTCAGGATTTCTCATAATATAAAAACGAGTTCTTATTCCTTAAAAATAGTATTTTTTTTCAAATTCATTACATTCCAAGGACGAAGCATAGCATTCCTTTCCAAGTCTTCTAGCATATATGACCCAGAGCCTCCTACTGACGTAACTTTGTATGGTTCTTCCCAATTAGGCCCTATTTTTCCATCTGCCGGATCTCGGGTGTTCGCTACCACCCTTTTGAGCACTAGATCGTCTACCTGAAACTCTCGGGATTTGACCCTCCTGTTGTAAATTTTGGACACTCCTTCTTGATACTTGGTTAATTCAAGGCAGTCATTCCTTTCTTTCCTCCGTGAGGTCAATATCCAAGTTGAGTTGGTGACCGTTATCCCCGGCGTCAAAGGCTTACGTTCTTCTGGTAGGGAGGCCTATATCCAATAGGATGACTGCTTCCACCTCGTATGCGAGAGCGTAAGGGCTTTCTCCCGTGGAAGCTCGAGGGGTGGTCCTGTACGCCCAGAGGATATTTAAGAGTTCATCCACCCATTTTTCCTTGGCTTTTTCCAATCTTTTCTTGATCCCATTGATGATGATCTTGTTATTGGATTCTGCCAATCCGTTGGCTTGCGGATATGCAAGGGTGAAGTAGTAGTTCCAGACTCCAAGATGCTCACAAAAGGACTTGAAAGGTCTACTGTTGAATTAAGTTCAGTTATCCGATACTAGTGCATGGGAAACTCTGAATCTCGTCATTATGTTTTTTCGGACAAACTTCTTGGTGTCTATGTCCTTGATATGGTTCAGTGGTTCCTACTATTAGGAACCTTTTGTCTCTAGGAGCCCTCGGAAGGGGTCTAACTATGTCTAGTCTCCATTGAGCAAACGGTCAAGGACTGGTTAGTGGATGCAAGTCTCTGATCGGTTGCCTAATGATTAGGGCAAACTTTTGACATTGATCACATCTCCTGACGTGTGCCTACGCATCCCTTTGCATTTTTGACCACCAATACCCTTGGGACATGATGCGGTGGGCTATAAATCGTCTACTCGAGTGCCACCCACATATTCCTTCGTGTATCTCATACATGAGAGGTTCAACTTTACCTTACCAAATGCACAACAGATATGGTCCGGAGAACGACCTTCGGTATAGCTTCTAATCTGGGAAAACCCAGAATTTAGGAGCCTTTAACTTTATCTTCCTGGCTTCCTTGAGGCTTTTAGGGAGTTTCCCGAAAAAGAGAAACTTAAGAAGTGAGTCGGTCCAACTAGGTGGACTCCTCCCCTTCCTAGATGACAGTTACTCCGAAATCTTCATCTATGCAGGTGTTAGGAAGGTACTCCATTGTGATTCTTTGTGTCATGGCGGAATCTAGTGCAGAGGTCAGGCAAGCCAGGGGGTCGACATGGACATTTTTATCTCAAGGAACTTGCTTTACTTCACCTTTCTTGAACTGGTGGAGTAGAGCCATAGCCTCATGATGCTAAGCCCTCATCCTGGAGTTCCTCGTTTCGAATTCTCTATTGACTTGGTTGACCACCAATATGGAATCGCAGTGGACGATTAGTTCTGCGGCTCTAGCTGCCTCAGCTAGTTTGAGTTTGAAAATAAAGGCTTCGTACTTTGCTTCATTGTTGGATGTTTTGAAGCCAAGCTAGATGACTTGTTCTCTGACCGCTCCTTCTGGGGAGACTAGCAGTACCCCGATTTCAGAACTCTTGTGGTTGGAGGATCCATCCATATATAGGCTCCAGGAGAGCCCTGTGCCTATTGATGTCCCCTCCCTGAGGAGGGGTATCTCCTCTAGGAAAGAAGGCTCGTTAGAAAACTCCGTTATGAAATCTGCTAATGCTTGTCCTTTTATAGTAGCACGAGGTTTGAAGTAGATATCATCCTCTCTTATCTCCACCTCCCACTTAGTGGTTCTCCCCGAGAGATCTGCTTTTCTGAGGATTGCCTTCAAGGGTTGGTCTGTTAGGACGGTGATCGGGTGCACTTAAAAGTAGTGTCTCAACTTTATTGCAGCCGTGATTAGCACTAGCGCTAACTTCTCTAGGGGCAAAAACCTTGTCTCCGCGTCCAGCAGGGCTTTGCTCATATAGTACACAGATTTTTGTTCGCGTTTATGCTCGCAGAAGAATACTCTGCTGATGGCAAACTCTGACACAGCCAAGTACAGGAATTACAACTCCCCCCTAGTTGGGAGGACCCTACGGTACTTATTTATCTCTCTAAGGGCATCTTCACATTCTTGACTCCAAGTGTCCTTCCCGGCCTTCCTGATAGCCCCAAAGAAGGGCTTTTATTTGTCCAACGATCGAGAAATGAAACAATTTAGCCCAGTTAACATTCCCGTGAGCTTCTGGACTTCCCGGACCACCCGAGGACTTCATACATCCAGGATAGCTTGTATCTACTCTAGAGTGGCTTCAACTCCACGTCAGCTCACCAAGTATCCGAGGAACTTCTTAGACCCAACTCCAAAGACACACTTGGCTGCATTCAGCTTTAACCTATACTCTCGAAGGATGGAGAAGGTGATTTCTAAGTCCGTAAGGTGATCATCCTCCCTCCTACTTTTGACCAACATATCATCTATATATACATCTATGGTGTCTCTTATTTACTACTTGAACATTCAGTTCATGAGCCTTTGGTATGTAGCTCCCGCATTCTTTAGGGTAAAAGGCATGACCTTGTAGCAATAAATCCCTCTCAGAATAATGAAAGTAGTCTTTTCTTGGTCCGATGGATGGAGCAAAATTTGATGGTAACCACCAGTTGGTCCACCTTAGGAAGGGGGAAGTCATCCTTAGGGCAAGTTTTGTTCAATTCGGTGAAGTCTACGCAAACGTGCCACTTCCCACCCTTCTTCTTTATGCAAATCATGTTTGATAGCAATTCTGGGAACTGTACCTCCCGTATGATGTTGGCCTCCAAGAGCCTCTCAACCTTTTCATTCACCGTTTGGGCGTGATGTGGCGCTGTGCGCCGAGACTTCTGCTTCACCGACTTATAAGTGGGGTCAACATGAAACTTATGAGTTACAATGTCAGGACTTATCCCCTTCATCTCTGTGGCGTCCCATGCGAACACATCTACATTCCTTAGGAAATTTGTCATCTTTTCCTGCTCGGTCGGGGATACGGTGGAGCTGACCAAGAAGTATTTTTCTTTATCTCCTTCCACCAGAAGTACCTTTCGGAGATCCTCCATCGAGCGATCTCCTGGATTTGTCTGGGGATCGTCTACTCTCAGACGCTTGGATTGTAATTGCTATTTGTTTAAGATCTCTTTTGGGACTCGTTCCTTTTCCTTGGAGACGACCTCTGCCCTTACTATTGAATAGAAATAATTTTTGGTGGACGCTTGGTCCCCACGGATCTCTTTTACTCCCTCTGGATTGGGGAACTTTAACTTTTGGTGATAGGTGGAATGCACGACCCCTAGGGTATGCAACCAGGCCCACCCCATGATAATATTGTACGGTGAGTTGGAGTCGATCACGACAAACTCTGTGTTGATTGTGATGGGCCCAGTGGTAATTGGCAGCGTGATTTTGCCCAAGGGTAGGGTGTATAAGCTGTTGAATCCAACGAGGGGCGTACTGACTTTGGTGAGGTCGTGGGGACCCAACCCCATGCATTTTAAAACTTCCAGGTACATCATCTTGGAAGAACTCTTGGAGTCCACCAAGACCCTCTTGACGTCAAAGTTATCGATCTTCAAGGTCAGGACCAGGGCGTCTTCGTGGGGGAGGACCACGTCTGCTTGATCAGTATCAGAAAAGAAGATGTCCTCCTTGTTAGGTCGGGGCCTCTTGCTCGGCTGACACTCCTTTTTCTCGTCCACCTTCCTTGTGAATGATACTTTCTTAAGATCAAATTTGAGAGTCTTGGATGTTAGACGCTCCAGCGGGCAAACATGGATGACGTCAATTATATTGCCACGGACAGTGACTTGGTCATTGGTGCCACAAGTCTCTTCCGGCGTTGCTTCCTTGATGTATTCTTTTAAATGCCCTTCCTAGACCAGTTTCTCCAAAAAAGACTTGTAAACTCTACAATCTTTGATAAGGTGTCCAAAGCCCTGGTGGTATGAACATTTCACCTTCTAATTCCGGGTGGGCGGATAACTTGCATCTTGGGTGGCCATTTGAAGAAGGGTTCCTTTTTGATCTTATGAAGTAATTTGTAGATGGGGTCCTTGAACACGGTGTGGATCCCTTTAAAGGAACTTCCTGAGAGAGGTAATAACCCCTTGCAAGAAAAGGCGCCCTTTTTCTCCTATCATTTCTTTTTTGGGGCGAGAGTCTTCCCTTTGCCCCACCATCTCATCCTCAATCCGAGAGTACTTATTTATTCGGGCCATCAATTCTCCCATATCTACTGGTATTTTTTTGGTTAAGGATCGGTAGAGATCGATGTCTTGAGAGAGGCCTAGTCTAAAGGAGGTTACAACCATAACCTTAGAACATCCTTCCACCTTATTTACCTCCTCTTAGTAACGAGTGGCGTACTAGTGGAAGGTCTCTCCTTCCTTTTACCTTAGGGTCAATACTGACCCGACGTCTTTGGATTGCCTACTCCCTATGATGAACTGGGCCGAGAACTGTCTAGTCAGCTCTTTCTAAGATCCTATGTTGTTGGATGGAAGGGTTTCAAATCATTTCATGGTAGAGTCTCCCTGACTCATTGAAAATACTCGGCATAGTAGTCAATCGTCCAAGTGGTACAAAGACATCATTTGTTTGTACTGCCTGAGGTGGGCTTCTGGGTTAGTTCGTCCGTCGTAAATCTTGAACCTTGGTACCATAAACTTCTTGGGAACCTCCATCTCCACAATATTCCTTGTAAAAGGCAACTGGATGGCTTCATCATCGGTGTCATCTTCTTGTAGGGCCTTATCCCTCCTCTTGGAGTCTAGCCGTGTTTTGAGGTCATTCCCCTGTTCAGGGGACATCCCTTCATATTATCGGTGTTGACCGGCACTATCCTTTGTCCCTGGGTGTCGGACAAAGAGGGTCGACCCCTCCTCGGACCCTTCCATGCCCCCTCGCTCAGATAATCCCTGATGGAGGTCGTTCCAAGCCAATGACCTAGCCCTCTTGGCTAAGACCTCTGGGAGATGCCCCCCGGCCCTCGGGTATTTTAGGTCCTTAGAGCCTCTTGCTCTAGTAATCAGGCGCTTCCTTAGATCCTCAGGTCCTACCTCCCTGACAAAGGATTCGCTGGACCGCGACAGGTCTTGAAACCCACCACTAGAGGACGCGAATTCATCAAGTCGGTTTAGGACGTTTACGTTGTCCTTTTCTAGTTGTCGTAACTGATCTCCAAATTTTTCCTCGATTATCTTAGCTAGTTAATGGGCCAGCGGAGCAGATCTTCCTAACCCGATACCTATACTAGTTTGGCAGGTTTGCTCACTCGAGTGAACAGAATGCCCCTTGTTGACACTTTCGACGTGGTCTTCTATTCTCGAAATAGAGGGAGCTGACAAATCAATGTTCCTTTGTTGTGGACCCTTCCCCTTTTGTCGAGTATTCACCATGGTTACTGTTCTTTGGAAAATCTAGTCACTTCCCACAGATGGTGCCAAATTATGCGCGGTGATTTTCGCACAATAGATAAAACGAAAACAGATCTCTCGCTTGGTGAACTCGGTTCGTTGAGAAGGTGGTTGATTCACAACGAGGAATGAGTTGAGAGGGCCAGAGGGGGCTTAAGGAGTGGTGATGAATCACTATAGCGGCTATCCAACCAGTTCCGGTGGGTCAGAGGATGTTTCTAGCGCACAGAAAACGAGTTAGAAGGGCGTTGAAGTATTTTTCAGCGTATCTCATCCGACGATCATGTCAGTTCTTTGAGAGAGGAGATAAAGAAAACATTGTTTATGTTATTGAGGGGTGAAGTTGCGTACCTTTGCAATGTGCTTTTGAGGACTATTTATACCCCTAAAGATCCATCATTACAAATGGTCTAGTCAGTAGGTAGTGTTCAGAAATGAGGTAGTGTGCCTCCTATTTTGCATGGGGGATGCGTCAGTATTAATTGCCCGGTATGCCGAGCACTTTATGTTCTTTCTTCAATGTAGGGACATTAAATGCTCAGGCCCTAGATCACTTAATGCTCTTCCTCCTCGGCTACCAAAGCCATTGTTGATATCCCATCACATGAGAATTCATTAAATGTTTGTTTGTAACAACCGTGTGTTAGCAGGGGTACTTTCATCTTTTTATCCCTAACTCTACACTCTATGCTATGTGCCTAACTCCCCTTGGCTGAGTGTCTGGCTCATCCTGCCATCCTGGTCTCATCGTGCAGAACATCCTCATGATTCCTAGCCTAGTTTGAGACTGGTCAGCTGTCAATCAGTAGCCTCTCCAGAACCTGAGGACATGTGGCCAAATCAGAGCTTCAGCGAGCACCCTCAGGGTTGAGGGCACATAACTTCCCTTGGAATGGAGGTACCCTTAGAGTCAATGACACATGTCTGTCATAGGAAGGAGAAGCACCTCAGCGATGAGCATAAGCACTTGTAGAAGAGCAACATGCCGTCAGAGCCGAGGATATGTGTCATTACCAGGGGCAAAAGACGTGCCCTCAGTGCCAAGGTCCTTGTTAGAACAAAAGTGTACCCACGGCGCCAAGGACATGTGTTGGCCATCCGCTTCCTTCTCAGAAGTGTCACATCAAGCTTGATCAGGGTTCTAGAACTTAATTGGATTAACTTATATATCATTTGTATTTTTTAGCTTTATAATGAACTTATGACTTTTTTGTTTACTTCCATTTTGGATCATTTTTCCTTTCACGTCATTGTGATGCACCAGTGCATAAGAATAATAATACTCTTAATTTTGGTAATTGATATTTAAGTTCTATTTATAATAATGCTATTTTTCTGGACCTCAAATACCTGATTCAAAAGGACTAGAGTAATTAAGTAAATACAAAAATCTAAGAAATAATAAGATATTTTAGATGAACTTTTAAGAAAATAAATTTGTTGATGGTCAGTTAGGTAACCACTCATTTAGGTAACCACTCATTTATATATAGGATGAGAAAGTATGGAGATGAGAATAATTTATGATTATAGATTTTTTTTTAATTTGGGTGATGATTACAAGTTCAAAGATATATTAACATGTTAATGGGGGTATACTTAATGATTAATGGGCTGAGTTTAGTCACAAATTAATGGGAACATAATGGGGTGGGCTTAGTTAGTGTGTACATAGGATGAGTGAACTTATTTATTAAAAAGATGTGTATAGCATGAGGTGAACTTAGTTATTAATAAAATGAGTACAAAAAGGGTGAACTTTGTAGTGTGATAAAAAGAAATTAAATGAGGTAGAAATGCATATTTGTGGAAGTGAGAATAGCCCCACCCAATTACTTTACGTTGCGTTTGGTAACTTTTTTATTTTTTATGTGATAAAAACTGAATATATTTTTTGGTCAAGATTTTGATATTACTGAAATTAGTAAAGAAAACAATACAAACTAGACATACGAAAAGACAAGACATATTAAAAAAAAAAAAAAAAAGCTGCCTCAAAAGACGGAAAGCATCTAACTCTTCCTCTATCCCATGCCCTCTCTAGCTTCTATGTGGAGTACCTCTAGAATCTTGCCTGTTGGGGTTACAACCCAAGATGGAGTCATCAAACCTCTACTTGCTTGCTTGGCAATCAGATTTGCAAGTTGGTTTGTTGTTCGTCTCGTCAATTGAAAGAGTAAGGTTGGGATCTGATTTGTATAAGCCCAAATGTCCCTTTGAATCATTTCAACCTCCTTGATCATCTCCAATGGCCCCTTTCCCAACGTATCCATCAAAACCTTTGAGTCTGATTCAACAATAACATGCTGATATCCTGCCTCTAGAGCCAAATTGCATCCCTTTCTCACCACATATGCCTATGCTACCAAAGAGGACCTTGTTTATAAATCTTGAAGCACCATTAACCATACATCCCTAATGATCTTTTGCTACAACACATAAAGTGGAACGTGAGGCACTCTTTAGAGTAATCTGAAACTCATGGGTAGTATTGTCGCCAATTAATCAAACCTTAAATAAAAGACAAGTGGTAACTTTCTAGAGCATAGCAAAATCACTAAAGAGTTGTACTACAATCGATGTTATATTTTCTTTCGAATCTTTTTAACTTGGTTTCTCACTAGATTTTGTCTAGTGGAGTTTTATTTCTTTGTAAAACATTTTTTTATCTTTATGATTTTTTTTGAGGTTCAAATATGAGAATATTTTTTTTTAACTTGATGTTTGTATCCATAAAATTTCTTTATATCTTATGACAATCTAACCCTAATATTTATACAATAATGAAATGACATAGTGGTTTTATTTTGAAAATAAAAAATAATCTTTACTTGTGAAACATTTATCTAAGTGTAGCCAAAGCTTCGTGATGTGGCCAAAGTTTTATAGTAATCACAGTAAAACATAATTCATAAATATAAGGTTTAGGGTTTAATGAGCCTTTGGTCCAATAATACTCCTTGCCTTGTAAAGACTTTGTTTTCTTGAAATCAAGGGTTCAAACCCTCTTTTCTTCTCCCCCTCGCCAAAAAAAAAAAAAGAAGTGTAGGATTTGGGCTTAGTTTTTTTTAGGTTTGGGATTTAAAAGTTGGGTTTTATAGTATGGGTTGTGGTGATAGAGATTTGGAGTTTAGCGTTTGGGATTTAGGGTTTGAGGTACGAGGTTTTAGAATTAGGGTTTTAGGTTTGAGATTTAGGGTTTGTGGTTTATTAGGGTTTTTAGTTTAAGATTGAAGAGTTTAAGGTTTGGGGTTTATGATTTAAGGGTTCCAAAAAATATTTTTTATCTTAGGGTTGAGACTTCTCCTAGTTTGCCTCTTCTTCTTTCGAAGATTAATGGATCGTTTGATAACGTTTTTGTTTTTACGTCTTCAAAAAATCAAAAACAGAGACAATTTTTTGTCTCTATTTTGTGGTAAACACTGAAATAGAAAACATGTTTGGTAGTCATTTTTGTCTATCAAATTATGAGAATAAAAACAGAAAACATGTTTGGCAATTACCTCAAGTTTTATCCTAAATATGCTTTATATTACCTCATTTTTTGTTTACAAACAAATCAACACTTTATTTCATAAAAAATTATTTACAACCATGAATTAAAGATATTCAACAAAACATCAATCTTGCACAGCCAAATTTCCGAAAAAATTAGTCATGATACAAAGGCCACATCTATTTAGGAGAAGATAACCAAAATATCACTAAAGGACACTTTTCAAAAGCTTATTTAGGAGAAGATACAAAGGCCACATCTATGACCAAATCAATTGATGAAGCTTTTTAAATCACCAAAATACATACAAAAAAAAGGTATCATGAAATAATATGTAGGAAGCCTTTACCTGTGCAATTCCCAAAATTGTTCCAAGATTATTATGTCTTTGCCTGCAATGGTTTGGCATACAATTTATAAGAAATTGGAAATTGCCAATTTTTTGTATAGATTTAATCCGTGTTAAACAGTTCATGTAACTTTGAAATTAGAAATTGTTCGAATAATAAATAGTTCAAAAGATAAATATACAATGGAAATAAGCAGTAATCCAATACTTCAAAAATTCGAAAGCAATGAGCTAGTTTAATCTCAATCTCAATCTCAATTCAATCACAAACACAACACACATAGAATACAACGCACACACACCCAACACACAGAACACACATGCACACACACCAATCACACAGAACACACAGGCAACACACATAGATCTGTGCATATATGCACATATCTATGTATATATACATATATATACACAGATCTGTGTGTATATATATAGAGAGAGCGCGATGAGATGAGATGAGAGAGGAAGAAAGAGAGAGAAAGAAAAGGGACTTACCTCTGTCGGTGAGAGAGAGGAGAGGAGATCTTATCGGTGACGGTGAGAAAATGGAGAGAGTGAGACAGCGATAGAGAGAAGAGAATAGAGATAGTGAGGTAGCGATGGAGAGGAGAGAAAAATGAGGTGGGTTTAAATAGGTTCACGAAAAAAAGACTATTTTTGTTGCTAAGAGAGTTTGAAACTCAGATCTCATTAATCATTTTTAACACGTGTTTTTGTTTCACATGTTTTCTGAAACAAAAATTTTTTGTTTCCATTTTTTTGTCTTTGTCTCCAATACAACGAAAATAAAAAAAAAAAAATCAAAAACAGTTACCAAACATATTTTTGTTTTTATTTTTGACAAAAATTGAAAACAAAAACACAAAATACAGGACAAAAACAGTTACCTAACATAGCCTCAATTTTTGAAAATTTTCATTTTGAGACGTTTCGGTTTTTAAAAAGACTAAAATGAATTATTGATTGAATCGAAATTTTAATACTTTGCAATATTTAAAATATTTCTAGGCGTTTCAAGAGGTTTTGACATGTTTTCCCCTAATATTTTTGCAATGTTTTTGAGATGTTTTAATATGCTTATGTATATTTTGGCTAATATTTTAAAAATAATTTTTAATTTTTTTTTTCTATTTTTATTATGTTTCTAAAACATTCTCGAAACGTTACCAACTTTTCGAGAAATGACACGAGTCATCATGCTTAAAATGATGACGTTCTCGAAACGTTACCAATTAATCATGCTTAAAAATGACATGAGTCATCTCCCTGGTCCCTCCCTTTTGTCCAACAAGTTACCAACTAGCCCATAAAGATGCATTGGCTGCCACTTGATTCTTTTTCTTTGTTTTTTTTTTTAATTCTTTCCTCATCTAGTAGAAACCGAATTTCACCCGCCCGACTTTCAAGCTACTATTGCATAGTCATTCTTAAAACCATATAACACATCACACTTGTCCACCTCTTGTCAAATTATTACTTTAATTTTAATTTTCTTTACTCCATAAATTTTGATCTCAATAAATTTTATAATATTCAACTCTTTTATAATTAAATCCCAATGTATAATTTGACCTCAAATTAACATTCGTATAATTTTCAACAATATCATAAGATCCAAATTTTTTTATTTATTTAATCACTTTCGAGTTGAGGATCGATCTTCACAGTTCTAGTTTAAGTTATTAGACCGGATATATATTATATTATACGATTCAGTCTTTATAAAAATTACGTCAAAACTTGGTTGAAGAATGTTATATATAGAGAGGGTTTTTGTTTCTATTCTTTAAGTGATTCCCAGAGTTTGCTCCCGGAGTTGAGCTACCAACAATTGTCACCCCAAAATTTGTGAACAAATAACAAAGCATTTAACAGATTTGAAGGATGACAACCTACCAAGTTATGCAGAGTTGTATTGTGTTGAAGTATTCTAGTGGATTTAAAGGCCGACCCGAGCTTGAGGTTTTATCTGCCACCACTTTTTAAAAAAAAATTAGCAATGCACGGCGTGCGTTGTACATGAACAAATTTAAATAATATTTTTTTTATAGATGTGAATTATATGTGTAATTAAATTAAATAATAAATTAGGTGTTGAACTATTAATCTATGTTTTAATTATTTTTAAATTTAGTTATTTCTTTATTTTATAAATTTTTGAGTACTTAATCTGTCATTTATTTAAAAATATATTTTTTATTTTGTTAAATAGATGAGTTAGATCACTTATAATTTTATTATATTATTACATACCGAAAAATAAAATATAACATATATTTGAATGAGGAATTCAGTTTGGTAACTATGTATATAAAATTTAACATACATAGAATTTTACTTTTTAATATAGATATAGAAAGTTGTATGTAACTGTACTATTAATAAATGAGTTCAAAAGAATTTAGAAGTCTTTATAGAAGAGTTTAAAACAAGTTGAAAATCAAATAAGAATAAAAAACAAAAATTAGATGAAATTATATAGGTGAGTAAAATAGATTTTATCATAATAATTAAGAATAAAAAAGAAAAACAAAAATTTTTCGCAGATGCTGACATTTATTAGAAGTATAAATGTAAATAAATTTTGTTTTATTTTTTTTTTGTTTTTCTAGGTACTTTATTTTTTGAGTAAACTTGCTTTGCATTTCTATACTTATGTTTTTTTCTCATAGAAGTTTAGTTTATTCTTTCAAGTTTAATTGAATATTTATATATACACTCAGTCACATATATAAATGTTCCAAAGACAACCCCGTGCAAAGAATTTGGACAAACAATTATAAAAAACTTAGAAAGTAATTTTTAAAACTAATTTATATGAGGAGTTATAGTTAGTAGAAGGGTGACTATGCCACATGGTGAAATGTAATTGGATTGAATGTATGAAAATAAATCTAAATATTAATAATTTATTTGCTATACAATATAGTATAAGATTATAAAATATCAAAAATATTACCAAGTGCTAGTATGTCATCTATAAGGGTTCGAACATGCCAAATATTGTGGTTAAAGTTGTTAAACAATCAGAGAAATTTGAATTAGGTGAAGTTCTGATTCTTTTTGAGGTCAGTCAAATTACAAAATGGAAAGAATTTAATTAGATTTTTAAGCTTGTTTTAGATCAACAGTTCATATCCAAGTATGGCTTGACTTAAATTGGTTACTACCAACCAAGCTCTATTAGAAAAAGAAACAATTCCAAACTTATCATCAAGCAGCTTGAAATCCTATAAGCTTCTTTCTTCCTCTCTTCTTTCATATGTTTTTGAAAAATGCAAACTTTTGATGTTTGATTTTAAGATTGATTATATATGATGAGCCCAAATTTGACTAGACACAATTAAAATAAACCATGAATCCCAAGTACTCAGGACCCAAGACAGAGCCCAAGGGAAGCTGGGTTGAACTGTTAGGAGGGAATCCATCAAGAGGCAAACGTCAAAGAGACCAACGCCCAAGAGGCCTACGTCCATGAGGTCGGCGTCCAAGAGGCCAACACCCAAAGCACTAAGAGCTAACACCCAAGCACTTGGGGCGCCGCCCAAGGGTCACCCAAGCCAGGCGCTGCCCAAGGCTGCCCCCTTGTCTTCCTATATTCTCTTGATTCCAATGTAAACCCAAGCCTACTCCGATCCAAGTTCAAGGTTAAGACCAAGCCCAATCCAGCTCAGGATTTTCCTCCGATTGAATTGGAGCACGAGAGAGAGAATATCGGGATAGAGATCTAAACTTACAATGATTGCACTTACCAAAATAATGGAGGATCTCTTACTCACGTCACTGCTTCACCGCCTTATCCTAACTATATAATATATGCCCTCTCAACATTGAGGGCACGCCTCTGAAGCCCCTACACACCTTTCTACACACCTTGTTCTCTTCTCCCAAAACATTGTAACTCCTTCAGAGAATACTCTTCTAGCAACTTTGATTAATCAATAAAGCATTTTCGACCACCACAGTCGTTCCTGAGAGTGAAATAGGTCACCCGAACCGAATCACTATAATTCTCTGTGTTGGCTCTTTATTTACAGCTTTATCATTAATTACTTGTTTACTGTTTATTGATTGTCCCCGTTCACATTCTTGACTGTTGATTTTGCGCAATACCGATTTGTGCACTATTAATATACACATTTTGAAATTTTTTGTTAAAAAATTAATTATTTTAATATTGGTTATTAAGTACTTAAGTTCAACTTGAATGCTTGTAACCTACTGTCAATGTAAACTTTAGTAAATATCTAAGCTTCACAATGGAGCTCCACTCAAGTTCTATTTAGGCCAATAACAACTGAGTCGAGTTTAATTATACTCCTAGTCCTAGATTCTCTATGGGGTGTGTTTGGGTAATGGGGTGGGATAGGGTAAGTTTTCTTTTTTTATATCCTAATCAATCTAAGTCAAATCCACTCATCCACTTTAAAACTCTAATCCAAGATTATATCTAATTCTAACCTTTGTTTGGGAAACAAATGTATAACTCAGTGGACCCCATAGATTACATAAATAATTTTGTAGTAATATACCATTCTACCCATGACTCTATCCATTCCAATCCAAACCAATCATATCCTATATTTAGTTAACCCATCAAAGCCTAATAAAATTATACATTTTTCACATATACATAAAAACATATAAAAATAAAGAAATTTTAAATATATATATATGTATATAGTTTGACATTTTTTTTTTCCAAACAAATCAACACATTCATTTCTTAAAAATTGATTACAATGAGAGAAAGACAAACAACCTTGCTTTAATATGTTTGGACCGGTGGATTATTCTAATAAAATTATACAGTTTTCAAATATACTAAAAAAAATTTAAAAATTATATATGATTTAGACCCCTTGTTTAATTTTTTAGTTTTATTTCAATAGATAGTATAATTATATACTAATTATGATTTTTTAAGAAAAAATTAAAATTTTATTTTTAATTTTATTTCAATAAATAATACAATAGAATATGAATTTTGATTGTAAAATAATATTTGATATTTTATCTTTGATTGGAGTATTTTTGTTCTAAATATAATATTTTAAATTTAAGGGGTCTAAGTATTAAATACTTATTACAAACTTCAAAGAGGTTTAAGTGTAATTTATTAACGAATATATTTATCTTGAGGAGTCTAAGTGTTACACGCGTATAAAATTAAGGGAATTTGTGTGTAATATTTTAAATATCAAGAATTTGAATAATTAAATGACAAAATTTAGGAAATCTAAGTGTAATTCTCCCTAGTTAAATCCCTCAAACCCAGAAGAAGCTAGAACCATCCATCTACCCGTGATGGTCCGCACCTACCCTATACGTCCAACCACCACCATTAAACCCACCACCATCACCAAAACTCATCGCCCCATATCTCCCACCACCTTAACTCCCATCTCTCTCTCTCTCTCTCTCTCTGCTACATATTTATCATCGTCACCATGGATATGCCACTGATTGTGCAGGTGATGTCTCTGGTTGTAGCCATCACGATTTGGTGATGGGTTTTATATTGCGATGATGGGTCTGATGGTGGCCATGGTGGTGCAATCTGAAGTCACGGGTAGCGACAAAACACACACACAAAGAGAGAGGGACTTGTCGTTGGTTGTGAGTGGATGGAGAAAGAGAGGGGCAAATACGTTTGTGTGGGGAGTAACCCAGTGCATGGGTATGTAACCCATGAGGGGGTGGGTTATGTGTGACCGGCGTATGGGGGTTAAATGAAACTGTAGCAATCGGGTCAAGGTTTGACCCGGGATTGGTATCCTACCTAAAAAATGACTTCCCAAACAAAAGTTTTATGGGCCCACTTCTATTTTATCCTATCATACTAGTAAATAACCACTTTTATCCTTCTACCCAAACGCCCCATCGTGTCTTTGACCCATGGGCTAGTGTATGACTGTATTTCCCCCCACCCACACAAAGCCCAACGAGGGGCCCAATTGTAGGACCAAATACTTCAAGCCTCTATCGACGTTATCGTGGTGCTCATTCCAAATCGAAGATTAAAAATCAGAGAGGCTAGGGTTTTGAATTCATCTCTCTCCCTCTGTCTCTTAAACGTTGATTGGACGCAGCAAAGGGTTAACGATTTGTATTTGTGTATGAATTCAACTCTTCACTTTGCTCTAAGTTTGATGAAATTATTGATTTATTTCGACATACAATTATATGTTTAGGCTGTGTTTATGTGCTTATCAAGTTATTGTATTTCGTAATTTTAATGGGCTTGATGTTTTTTACATGTAGGAATGAGGTCGAGCTCTTCATCGTATCGTTCTTTTTGGTGACAATTTACGGTATTTATATTGGAACATATATATATTTGTTTTTATATGTGAGCTGAAAAGGGTGTGTATCTGTTGAAAAATTATGTCTGAGATACAGACTTCGGGAAAACCGATCGATCAACTGTTGGAGAAGGTTCTGTGTATGAACATTCTCTCTTCTGATTACTTCAGAGATCTTTTTAGATTGAAAACTTATCATGAAGTGATTGACGAGATTTACAACCAAGTCGATCACGTGGAGCCATGGATGACTGGAAATTGTCGGGGCCCTTCAACCGCGTTTTGCCTTCTCTACAAGTTCTTCACTATGAAGCTTACTGTCAAGCAAATGCATGGTTTATTAAAGCACCAGGATTCTCCTTACATCAGAGCTGTAAGTTGATCTGTTGCCCCTTGTTTGTGACACTTGATTCATGTGTGTTTGCATGATTTGAAAGTTTTCTATTATTACCAGACAGATTGATAATATTGTCTTTAGATGTATAGTTGTTCCATCAGTTACCTATGTAGTGCAAGTTTCCTGGACTGGTTTGAAAGTGGAAATATCTCCCAAATAGAGTCCATAAATTCAGTCTGACATTAAATGTGGAATTAGGACTTAATATGCATCCTGATCAAGTGTTGTGCATTAGTTCTATCCAATGATTGATATTTGATACTCCTAAATTCTTTTTTCAGATTGGATTCCTCTATTTAAGATATGCTGGGGATCCAAAAACATTATGGGGTTGGTTTGAACCTTATGTGAAAGATGATGAGGTATTGTTTCTCCTTTTCCTTCTGATAAGTTGTGCTCTTGTTTGTGGCTTAAATATAAACTTATAAGCAGGTGCTCTTGAGGTGTTTTGGCCGCCCTTTTTGATGAATCTGGGTTTTCAGCGTTTTCTGTTTTTGTAGAATTTCAGTTTTTGTGTTTTTTTGGCTATTGGAACTTCTCAAACAATCATCGCATGTGTCCTCCAATCTTGAACATGTCCACTTGTAACTTGAAAATGAAGTTTCACAATTCAAGATGTTGACCCTACTTTTGGACACTCTCAAAGGCATAAGTGAACAACTTGGACAGTAGGAGATGCCCTTCTTGTGGTATGGAAAACAATGTTACTTTAAAGAAAAATTAAATTAATGTGTATCTATTACTTTGGAGAATTTTGAACTTGTTTATAATAGTTGCAAAGGTGCAAGATATGTGAGCTAGTTAATCAAACCTTTACAAGGTTAGGAAGAAGATAGCGGTTATCATCATGTGCGCATATAACTTTTTTCTTTGTGGATAAAACATAGTCGGTGGTTGTAATTTTGTTTCATGGGAATGTCTGTTTGGGCTTATACATGGCTCACATGTTTTTTGTGTTATGTGTTTCATACTTGATGGCTTGAGATGCAAGGGCTTTAGCTTCTTTTGGGTTTAGTTGCTCACACTTGACGAAGGGCGTTTTACACTTCTGGTTTGACCTCTGCATCGTCCTAGTTTGATTCCCATAAATAGTCATTTTCTTCACTTCTTTTTGGTTGCTCCCCCTTACCCTACCTATTGTGCTGTGTAAAATGAGTGAGGATCTGATTACTTACGATTCTAATTGCAAACAATTATTGATGTTAGATGACTGTAGATATGTTCTTCCTCGTGAGGATTTGGATCTGGGGGTAGATTGGTCTTTTTTATTGAGATGGCATTATTTAGAAATAGCGGATTGATTTCCCAAAAGTCCCATTTTTCAGACATATGTCTTTACCCTTTGATTATACAATATGAGTAAAGAAAGTAGTGAATTACTTTTGATACAGTTGCTTTTATTTAGTAAATTTAAGAATTATTTCTGGAGATTATTTTGGCCTAAGGTATTGTTTTGCTTGGACTTACAGTCTTCAGGCTTTGCTAAGTTTGGGGCTATCAACATATGGTAACTTTATGCATCTTGTACATCGTACACTCTGTTGTTATCTACTTAGTTCCTTTTTGATTAAATGACACCTTTTTATGATGGCTATTGTTCCAGGGACTTCTTCTGCTTTAAGGCTGTGCAAATTTATGTTTTTAATATTCCAAGAGTAACATATTAAGATTAAAACAAGCATGCAACCAAAGTATGGGTTAAGAGGCAAATGGTTCAGGAGATATCATCAAAGGTTATAAGAAGGATAGAATTTTCAAGCTTAATTCAAAGGCATTATTTAATACTCTACTTTGGGCCTACAATCATTGATTAGATGTATAGCAGAACTAAAAGTGATTTCTAACCCAATACTATCCAAAATAAGAGAAAAATAGCCATTAATTATTGCTGGTTCTGTTGTGAAACGGTTGAGGGGGTGGGTGGTGTATATATATAAGCTTTAGCATCATTTGCACTAAATATACCTTTAGCTCAGACCAATTTTTATGTTTGAGAGGTTGAGCTTCTATCATTGTACGAAACAATGACCCTTGATTATCTGAAAAAAGAGACTTCTTTTATAATGCTAGCTCAGTTTAGGGTTGTCAATTGTGTTGGTGCGGGCTAGACAGAAACGTACTTGAGCTTAGCCCATAGTTTTAATGCCTCAACCCGAATTTAAATGTTGATTACGTAAATCTAGATTAGTCCGTTATGTTGGTATGCTTGTTGTATCATGTTTGCTGTTAGCTGTGAGTCTTTGTGTTATGTTTGCTGTTAGCTGTGAGTCTTTGTATGATGCATAGAAAAGCGAACATGAGATATTTTAATACAGTGAGCAACCTTAGCTCCAAGTTAGCCATCATTCAAGCTAAGCCTGACTGGAAAGTAGTGATGGAAAATATTATTGAGCTTGGGTCAGGCCAGACTCGATTTATCCTCAGACTCAAAGTTTTTGGTCCGAGTAGGATGCTGTTCTTTGACAGTCCTTTAGGCACATGAACGCACTGCTTATAACAAGAAACCTTCTAATTTTCTGAGACCAAATTAAATTCCAGGATGCATTATTTGGTATTTCTTGGCTATGTAAGCTAATCAAAAGCATAATGGTGCAATTAGAGGTCAATGAACTGGTTAGTTGTCATTCCAAGGGCTTCAAATACTTTCTGATAAAAAAAGAACTTCAGAAATCAGATATGACCCTTTCTATCATTCATAAAGAACTCAGAGAATCTCTTTTCTCAAGGTTGTATTCGAACCATTTTACTCTCCCTTGTCAATGCATAGGATGCTTTCTTTTAGAATGGCCAGGTATTATATCACTAGCACTTGAGGATTTGGAGACTTCTCAAATAGTTCCAGGAACTTCCTCTATGGTTTTTGCTGTATCCCTTTTTCATTACCTGCAGCCTAACTTTTGATACTTTCATTCTGGTTGATATTTTATTTGACTGTGCAAATAAAACAGTTATAGTTACCTTCTTTCTGTTTTGAGGCAATTTCCTTGAGGCATTCATTATAATTGTGTTTTTTTTTTCTTCCAGGAATTCTCTCCTGGATCCAGTGGTAGGATGACAACAATGGGTGTTTATGTGCGAGATTTGCTTCTTGGACAGGTCAGGTGACTGATCATACTTTTGAATCACTGCACTGTTCAATTCATTGTTGTTGTTTCTTCATGTTTTACTGTTTATATGTTTCTTGTTCAGAATTTTCTTATTATCGGTTAGCTTTTGAGTAAGATTTGAGCAACTTGTAATTGTTTCTTCTTTGAGGTTATGTTTTTCAATTTCCATAAAGAGAAAAAAAAAAGGTAATTGTATTGAAATTCAATTGCTGAAGCTCCTACCGGCCAACAAAAAGTTTACCAATTGCAATGCACAGAACCATCAGTTGATTCTTTGGATATTCTACTCAGTCAACGTTAGGATTGAGAGTTACCATGTGATTTGTGTTGAGAATGCTAGTTCATCATACATCTTTCCTTCGCTGCAACAATAATCTACTACCCTGAAGAAACCTGGAATTAATAATCCACTTTGTGGTAACAACAGTTGATTAGTTTCTCCTGCAATGGTTTCATATCGCAGATGCTCTATTCTTAGGTTTCATACTCATGGATACAATCTAAATATACATGTGTATGGTCCTGTATGTACATATCAATGTTACTTGAATCGTGGGTCGTTTTGGTACGTGGTATGGGTACATGGTACAATTCTTTCTTAGGTACGCTGTACAATGGAGATAGGTTTAGCTAGTACGGTATTTTGGGTCGTAATTCATTTTGGAACTCTTATGTAAATCATTTTCACTACTATATTACATTATATATTACAGAACATTCATGAACACTAAGTTAGTTACCATTTATCTTATAGTTGTGTTTGATTTTTTATTATCTAAAACAATATATAATTATAAATCTATATAAATGTAGTTAATTAATATGTATTTTATATTTGTGCTTGCATGTTTTAAAGTGAATTGATTTAGGATTAGTATTTCAATTTGAGGTTGTCCATTTTGATGATCTGGATGGCAAACTCATTTCGTTTGGAATTGATTTACCTAGATCGTGGGTCATTAAGGGTTTAGTGAATTGTGGTAACCATGGTACATATTCTCTTCCCGTTACGAGTAAATATTGGTGATAATTTTTTAGACAAAATTCAGGGGTTACACATTGTGGGAGGGGGTTTCATGTGACAACTGACTGCAACAAAATCATATTTTCCACTGTTTTTATTGCTGAATGTTGTGTGATACCATCTCATAGTTGTATTGAGCATCCTCAAAATGTTCCATTGTGTGCCAATGTAATAAAGGCAACCCTTTTTTCTTGGAATATCTGCTCATCTTGAAAAGAAACTCCTGCCATTTTCACATTTTGAAAATAAAATACTGAAAGTTTGATATATTCTTGAAACTATCACGAGAACCAAGAAAGGTCGGGGGAGTGGCCGCTGGTTATGGACTTCTAATGACATCAAATTTACCTTATTTTGACTTGTACTTCGAATTGTTTGAATCATTTGCTTCTTGTTATTGTGGAAGTTTTATAGTAGAATTCATTATTGCGTTGTGTTGCGTACATCTAATCCTCCCTAGACCTTGCAATGGCGGGAGCCTCGTGCATTGAGTATACTTTTTAGTCAAGTTTAAGAGGCTCAGTATGGATGCGCCAAATAGGTAGAATTCTTGTGATTTCGCTTTTTATAAGGAAATGAGAGTTGGACAAGTCGTCCAACTCCAAATCAGGTAAATCAAAATCTTGTGATTTCTCAACAGTTCACAACTTAAGAATGACAGAAACCTTAACAATGCACTTAATTTTATCCTTTTGGGCTTTAGGAAAGATGATAACATATCTGCGGTCAACGAATGTGATTTGAGGAGCCCAGAAAAAATACAAAATCGAAAAAATACAGAATCCTCAGCCAAGCTTTGTTTGGCTTTTTAACCAAGGTCTGCTTAGAGCTTTTCCTCCAACAGTACTTTGGAGCTGAGAAATAGGGATCTCACTCAAATATTCTAGTTATGCAAAAACTTTGAGGAGCATCAGGAGAGTGGGAATGGGTAACAGTTCATTTTACTTTTTCTTTGTTTCTTGGTTTTTGTTTTTGTTTGACTCCTCAATCCTTTTTAATTGATCTTGGCATGACAAGCTCCCATCTAATGTGGGCACATGTGGTAGTACGATCATGGCAAATTCAAGACCAACTTGTGTATTGATAATTTTTATTTGTTGTGTCACTAGAAAAAGGCACGATTTTCATGCTTCATTTATGTAGAACCTTCCACTGATTGCATAAAGTTTGCATAATATAGTTCTTGTTGGTTTGTATTTTGGACCCCAAGGCAAGAATTTAACCAGCTCGCTTTGTATTGTAGTACTACTTTGATACACTTTTTCCTCGCATACCTGTCCCTGTACTGCGGCAGATTGTATCCAACCTTGAAAAGATGAAGCTACCCTCCAAACATGCTGGTGTGACTGGGGATACCACCCGTGGATCTGATGACACTGCCCGTCGACCACCATCTGTCAAAGCTGCCCTTTCTGTCTCTTTTGGTCAGCGTGCCCCTCATCGTGCATCAACTAGGGATTCATCCCCTGTTCGCCGTACCCTGCCACCACCTTCTTATGATAGGAACAGCGTTGATGATTTGAGAAAATCTCCCAGCAGCCGTCGCAGTCAGAGCCGTGAATTGTCTGACCGAGAATATTTAGACAGGGACAAGGGCAGGGATAGAGACAGAGACAGGGACCGAGATAGAGACAGAGATGCGGATAAGGACAGGGACAGGGACAGGGACAGGGATAAGGAGCGAGACCGAGACAGAGACCGGCAAAGAGATAGGGATAGGGATAGGGATCGGGAGAGGGGCAGAGACCGGAGGCCTGACTATGATAGAAGGTCCAGAGAAAGCAGCAGAAGGGATTACAATGGAAGCAGCCGTGACGTCAGTAGGTATTATAGGGAAGCTGGTTCTCGTAGAAGCAGAAGCAGAAGCAGAAGCAGGAGCAGAAGTCAAAGCATTCATGCTCAGAGTGCTCGTGTTGACAACCTTCCGAGCCCGCCTAGAAATGGAAGCAAGGAGAGGTTGTCAGCGTCTAGCAATCTGGCTAAGCTTAGAGATCTGTATGGTGACTCGAGTAACCAAAAGGAGGATAATGGCCAAGAGAGGGGTCCTAATCGGGCTAATGGTGCTGATGAGGTTATCAGACTTGGTGGTTCCTCTTGGAAGTAAAGAGCGAAATTCTATCATGCAATATGCTCGATTTGTCATTTGGGTCCTATCTGGCAAAACCAATTTCTTCCTTTGATCAAGTAGCGAAATTGGCTTCCAATTCCTTCGTTCAACTTCATTTTCGCTGTGCATTATCATCTACGTTGGCAATGTTATTTACGAACTCAGATGTAGTGATTTGCAGCTGGGACGGGGCTGCATGTATACTAGATGTTAACATTTGGGTATTTGTTATTTCCTTCCAGTGTACTCTAATTGTTCCCTTGTTCTAAAGAATTTTACCAGAATGTTGTGGTGGAAAGACTGATTAAATGTCAAAAATAATCTCTTCGACTTCAATGAGATTATTGTTCCATGCGTTTTGTCATTCGAAGACACATTTTTTTCCCAGGGAATTAGGAGAAATTGATGCTGGCGGACGATGCACCGCCTTCCCTTTAGTTTGATGGGAACTGTTGTTCTGTACTTCACCATATTACTACTCTGCTTGTTGCCCTCAGTTGCCATAGTACCTGGAATCCCTCTTACTCTGCGAACAAGCAAATTATACTATTTTGACAAACTTCAGTGGATATTTTATTGTGTTTAATTGTTTTCCTTGATGGATGACTTACTGTATATAACGATTTTTAGGCTTGGAGATGGTAGGGGAAAGGTCCGGACTCAGATAATTATGCTAGAAATATATACATTGTTCCTTTGACAATGGGGAAGTGGAGTTGCAATTTTGGAATGAGATATAAAAGTTTAAGGAAAAGTAATAAAAATTGTAGGGTCTCGATCAAGTCGTTTATATTTTTGGTCGTATCAAACATTTTGATATTAATATGATTTGTATAATAGTTGTATTGTATAATTTTGAACTCAAAATTTTGTAAGATCTAAAAATTCGATGATAATGAAAAACTAAATAAAAAATTCATAGATTCTATAAAGATTGATACAATAACAAATCAATCAAAAGAATAAAAAAAATGAAAGAATCGGATTTTTTTTTTTTGGTTTTGATAATAAGTTTGTGATGATCAAAAAATGAAACAAATATTCATATTCAATCGCAGTTGCCAAGTTGGTAATCACTAAGATTATGAGCACCCCACATGTATGGCACCATGGAAATCTCACTCTCTTCAAGAGGGGGCTCTTGCTGAAAACCTTTCAGCATCTCGGCATAACTGTCCCCAATCACTGCAATTGATACTTCCTGCATCAGCAGCCATGGATGCTTCCGAAGCTCGACTCCATTGTTCTTGACATTCAAACTCGTTTCCTCCACAATGCAATGTCGTCCCTGATTCACCTCCCACAAGTAAGGGTGATAATGGTGGTAAAGGTGATAATGCCACATTTGTATCCAAAATGTCATATTCAAAAGGATAAGTAAAAGGTGGTACTGATGCCATTTCCATAAGCATGTTCAAGTCATCAATCCACCGGATTGTATGGGGACTTGTTCTGTAGTTTCTGCCAAGGATGCTGCTGCTACTATATTGTTGCCACTGCTTGCATATTCTTGACACTGATGATCATATCCTTCAAAATGGGACAGTGAGTGGTTGTGTTGGATCGATTCACCGTTTGGCAAGGTGACAACTGATGAATCCACATTGTCACATTCAGGCCAAGCAAATAGCGGTGCTGTTGACAAGTGATCATTAACCCAACTGGATTGCGTAGCACCAACTTCTACCATGAATGAAGATTCCGGAAGCAGCATGTTGAAGTTGTTAATTCCACTGGATTGTTTGGCTACTGCTTCCAGATTGTGCGGCCAAAGCTTCTTCAGATTGTGACATGGATGCTGCAACTAAGATGTTCTTATTGGTTGTGTATTGTTGAAGCTGGTATCCTTCATTCTGGGGCAACAACAAGGGGACCGACTGAATCGATTCGTGGTATGGCAATGGAGCAACTTCAAAATCATCTCCAGCAGCGATTAACATGGCTGACTGGTAATTTTCTGTTGGTTCTTCCAAGTTCTCCTTTGAGAGACGCCTTTCCGGAAGTTTTTTCTTCTTGATGCGACAAAGCACATAATCCTTGAATTTCACCTGATAATCAAGTCAATTAATTTGGGTTAGTTAACAAGGAAAAGAATGAGATCCTCAAAGGATTTATTTGGTTCGGGTACAAATTGGATAAGCAATGCTGGGCTCATGCTTTTAGTAAAAAATCCACATAAAATCCAAACAAATTCTATGTGTTTTGAGAATGGGAAAGAAAAGAAGAGAGATAGAGCAGAATCAATAAGGCTATACTCTTTCATATTGTATCTGGCTTTGCCGTTGCCCTTTGTGGTCTAGTAAACAAAGTTTCTCTTCCATCCAATATATCTATTTCCTCTATCCATTACAGGCTTCTTGTTATCGACACTGCTCCATGTACCCTTCTCCACCACCTTGCGTTCTATTTGACTGCTATTCTCACTCTTCTTCTTCAACTTGGTGAAAACGTAAACAACTTCCTCTTTAGATCCCGCAAGTAGATCCATCGGCTTGACTTGACCATAAAGATCACACTCGGTCACAGCATCGTTGCACTGCAATGGCTGCCCCATGGCCTTGCACAAAAGATAGAACATCAACTCTCCTGCCCTATGGCCTTGCGCAAAAGATAGTACATCAACTCTCTCTGTTGGGTAAAAAATATAACCCACTGGAACGTTTGGCACCACCATATCTCAATACTCTGTTGGAAATTAGGATTTGTACGTGAGAGGGGTTGACTGCTATTGCTATATTTATAGGGACAATGGTTTCATCTCATGCAAACTCTTGGTAGTTTAGGATTAGTCAGAAGCTTCCAAGAGAATAAAACTTACCTCATGCAAGGCCGGCCATAAGATATTATGGACAAAATTTGAGGATATAAGGTGGCTGTCTAAGTCCCCAAATAAACAGTAATATTGGGGCCCAATTTTTTTTTGACCATTCACAAGAGACGCGTGTAACTACATCCGTTAATCAGTTTAAATCTCCTCTTTATATAGAATCATTATGATACAAATTTAAAACTTGAGAGACTAAAGTGCACAAGTAAAAGAATGAGTACTTGAGGAATTACTGATGCTTTGCACTATATTAAAAAGAATGGGATACACTCTTCTTCATAAGTTTTGTGATATTTCAATTGTGAAGCAAGTGTTTTTCCCTCCTAACCTTCACAAAAGGAAAAATCATTATTTTAATGTATTGGTCTCTACAAAGGATTTCACCTGTAATCGACGAAATTAAAACAAATAAAGTGACGGTAAAAGGATTTACAAAAGAGATAATTTTTTTTTAATTAATCTAGAAGGGAGATAATTTTTTTTTATTAATCTAGAAGGTCTCTAAGTTACAACAGACTGATGAAACAGTCTTTAAAGCTACTCGTAACTTTAAATCTATGTTAGAACTACTTAATCGTGGGTTTTTTATGAATTTGATCATGTCTTCTTGGTTACTCTGGCTTTTTCAAGTAATTTCTTATCCAGTTTCTACCTTGTCTCAACAGCTACTTTTCAAATTCCTAGAGCTCTGATGCTAATAATTGCTGCTTTTTCAAATTCCAAGATAACCATTTCATTCCCTCTCTTATAGAGGTTGTAACTACTCTTAAATTTGAACAGGCCACATTGACTAGTTACATATTCAAATTTAATAAAATGAATGTCACGTGGCGAATTCTTTTGCTGACTTTGTTCAATGAACATGTGCCATTCACCGCCTCTTTATAGTAAAATATAAAATTGGTCCAAACATGATGTTTGTTTTTTAAAGCTAATATACTATCTGAAGGGGGTTGCTCCCTTTATCACACGTATCGTGACATTTAATAAGCTCACGTGAGGATGACAAGACAAGGCACATGAGAGAGGCATAAGTCACTGAGTTAAACAGGCCTAGCCGAACTGGTTAATAAGCTTGGCAAGCAGAGAGAGCTCGACACTTACCAAACTGTGCCGTTCAATGAGTTAGAGAGCAATGAAAGAACTTGGCTCTAGTCAAGGTGTTTGGTGTGTACGAAAAAGCTTGGTCCTCGATATGATTGAGCTGATTTAAAACAATAAACAAAAAGATAAAGATTCACCAAAAACTTAGGCGTACAAGATAAGCAAATAAGCTTAATTATAGGCCAAGGGAATTGCCGGAGAGATTTTAGCAGCTTTCCAAACTGAACCGCTTAATTAGAGGAAGGTGTGCCACCTTAAATCGAAATTCATGAAAACCCTAACTGAACGGGATCTATAAAAACCAAAAGAAGCCGAGGGTGAAAGGTACGCTGAATTTTCCTTGACTTCTTGCAATTGTCTCAGTTCCATTATTGACTTAAGCATCAGAGTGCCTTCGATCGAAGCACTTCAATCTTGGGCAGTTTGTTCGTTTTACAGGAAATAAAGTCTGGGAGATCAAGTTCAGAACTCACTTTTATTAGAAACATTCAATCTTTATTATTGTAGGAGGTATCCTTAATTTTTACCCCTTACATTTTTTGGCGCCATCTGTGGGAAAATTCTTATTACTCGAACAAAAAATAGAAATGTCAAGACTCAGAAGTGCTATTAGATCTCCTGTAGGCAGTTTTGCCATGGGTAATTCAGATCCAGCGTCACTTCCATTTGGTAGTAACATTAGATTCTGTATGAACAGAAGCCCATCTAGGCCCCACAAGGATGACGAGGTATCCTCAGCAAGCTTCAAGCGAACCAGGAACTAGAACCAGCAGATTGAAGACCATAGTGAATCCCTCCGTGCCGAGGGGGAGAACCATTCCCTGACAAAGTTGGTCCAATCCCTACAAGATTGTCTTAATGCTCATGAAAAATTGTTTAAGAAATCATATGCCAGGGAGAAAGACCTGATAAAAGAAAAAAAAGAGTTGAAAGCCAAGCTGAAGGGGTTGATCAGAAAAGAGAAGCGTGAGAGGGACAACCGGTGAGAAAGTACCGAGAAAAAACATGATAGAACCAGGGACGCAAAGGATGATAAATTCCAACAAAAAAGACCTTGGGTTCTGGATGAGAACTCATGGAAACAATACATTATCGAGGAACTCAACAATCGCTTGAAAAAGCCAGAACAGAGATCGACTAGGGACCTAGCCAGGAGAGCAACAGGGGAATACGTGAATGGCACCGAGTTGTCACCTTTCACTTCATGGATTGAAAGGGGGAGAATCCCGAGTAAGTTTACTGTCCCCAATTTCAAACTGACCCAACCTTGCATATCAGACATTATAGACAGTTGATGACCATTCATTGAAGGAACGAGTCACTGCTTTGCACCATCTTCCCTAGCAGTCTTGGGGAGTCGACCATGAAATGGTTCGACAGTTTGTCAAAGGGATCGATATATGGATGGTCACAACTGGCTGAGTAGTTCACGGCTAGGTTCATTACGAGTAGTAGGCAGCCAAAGGATGTTGGGGCTCTACTGACGTTGAAGAAGAAGAATAATGAAACCCTGCAAGAGTATGCTCATCACTATTGGGAAACAATAAATGAGGTCGAATGATGTAATCCTGAAATTACAGTTGCATCCTTCAAAATCGGATTGCCAAAGGAGAACCCCTATACCAATCACTCACCAGGAGGCCAGCTACCAACCTAGAAGAATTGATGGCGAGGATCGAGAAGTATGCCAAAGTCGACGACGACTTATTCAGAGAAGTGGTTAAAGAGCATCAAGGCAGGAGACAGTTCGAGCGTGACAAGCAGATCAAGCCGACTCGAGAAGGTGGTAGAAAGAATGAAAAGGACAGCTACCCACAAAAGTCCCATTTTCTTGGGGTAAATACATTGTTTAAAGAACCGATATATAAGATATTGAATCAAATCAAGGCAAGACCATTCTTCAAGTGGCTTAATAAGTTAACAGGGGATCCTACGAAAAGAAATCTAAATTTTAGATGCTCATATCATCGGGATGTGGGACACATGACTGAGAATTGTTGATCTTTGAAGCAACATTTGGAGGAGCTGGTTTAGGTTGGACATCTCTCGAGTTTGTCAAGGAAGAAGTAAGAGTCGACAAAGAGATAGCCGAGCCGAAGAGAGACCAGACCACAACGACAGGAGTGATAGACATGATACACGCTGCCACAAACCCGCAAATGACCACTAACAATGTTGCCAGGGCTTACATCTAGAAAGCCGCAAAGGAAAGAGAGGTGTTCAAATTGCGGTTGACCACAGAGGTAAAGGCCAAGAGAATGAATTTTGAGGATGCAACAGAGATGATTTACTTCTCTGAGCAGGATTTGATCGGGATTCATCAGCCGCATAATGATGCGTTAGTGACAATACTTAGAATTGCCAACTACGATGTGAGAAGAGTACTAATTGATCCAGAGAGTTCCTCCGAAATCATGTACATGGATATTTTCGAGAAGCTCGGTCTCAAGCAGGAGAATCTTAAGCCCTCAAATACTCCACTAATTGACTTTAGTGGGAAAACAATTCTTCCCAAGGGGAAGATCACGCTGCCTATAAAGTCTAGGCCAGTGTGTGTTATGGCCGAGTTCTTGGTACTAGATATAGTATTGGCTTATAATGCGATCATGGGGCGGTCCTGGTTACATGAGATGAAGGCGGTACCATCAACATACCACTAGATGCTGAGATTCCCTTCATTTGAAGGGATAGTGAACAACCGAGGAGACTAGGTCACTTCCAGAACCTGCTTACTGGCCTCAGTCAAAGCCAAAGATGGAGTAGAGGTTCGAGAGAGGAGTTCAATAGCCGAAGAGGT
Organism: Ilex paraguariensis; assembly: GCA_963454935.2. Lineage (NCBI taxonomy): Eukaryota > Viridiplantae > Streptophyta > Magnoliopsida > Aquifoliales > Aquifoliaceae > Ilex > Ilex paraguariensis. The sequence continues at coordinate 227,640 of CAUOFW020003636.1, read as the reverse complement.
GAAATAACAATAAACCCTTGACAGCTCGGTTGATTCCGCTGAACAAGCTGTCATGAAAAGCCCTAAAGTACCTTTAGGTACAGAAAAAGAAGTGACAGGCTGAACAATCGAAGACTTGACTAAAGTACTTTTAGCAAGGATAGTGGAGATTAAGAAAAGTACTTTTTGTTGGGAACTGCTCTTAGACCCGAGCAGCAAAAAGAGCTCGTCACCTTGCTGCGAGAATATGTTGATGTTTTTGCTTGGTGCACAAGTGATATGCCCAGTATACCGACCGAAGTGGTATGTCACTGTTTGAACTTTGACCCTAGCTTCAAGCTAGTCAAGCAAAAGCTTAGGAGGTCGGCTCCTCAGCATCAAGATGCAGTAAAAGAGGAAGTAGCACGATTTCTTGCATCTCAAATAATTAGGGAAGTACAATATCCGACCTGGCTATCAATCATCGTGGTGGTGAAGAAGAAGAATGAGAAATAGAGAGTCTGTGTGGATTTCACCGACCTCAACAAATCCTATCCAAAAGACAGTTTTCCTCTGCTTAAGATAGATCAATTGGTCGATGCAACTGCTAGGCATGAGCAGATGAGCTTCTTGGATGCCTATAGAGGATACCACCAGATCCCCTTTGCCATGGAAGATCAAGAAAAGACCGCCTTTATAACGCCCAAAGGGACATATTGTTACAAGGTAATGCCTTTCGGGTTGATAATCAAGATTGGTAATCAAGATGTTCTCACACATGATAGACAGTACTATAGAGGTCTATATTGACAATATGGTGGTGAAGAGTCGGAGAGCCATTAGTCATTGTTTTGACTTGAAGAGTACATTTGATGTTTTACAGAGATACAAGATGAAATTGAACGCTTCAAAATGTGCATTTGGGGTCGGATTAGGGAAATTCCTTGGCTTCCTGGTCACCCATCGAGGTATAGAGGTGAACCCCGTCTAGGTAAGGGCCATTGCCGAACTACAATCACCTCGGACTATAAAGGAGGTACAGAGGTTAATAGGAATGACAGTTGCGCTCGGAAGGTTCATATCCTGAGCATTTGATAAATACAGACCTTTCTTTCAATCAATCAAAAGAAAGAATGAGACACTTTGGAGTCAGGAATGTGAGGAAGCGTTTATAAATCTTAAGGCATACTTAGCCTCCCCGCCAATCCTCTTAACCCCATCACTCGAGGAGAAACTTTTCCTCTACCTGGCAGTTTTGGAACACGCGGTGAGTGGGGCGTTGATGAGGAATGATTATGAAAAGCTGAAACCTGTTTATTATGTGAGCAAAATGCTTTTAGATGCAGAATTGAGGTACACTCTGTTGGAGAAGCTCACACTCACACTAGTCAGCTCGGCTAGAAAGTTTAGACATTACTTCTAGGTTCACCAAATTACGGTACTCACTGATTAGCCTTTGAAGTCGCTCTTTCAGAATGTCAACCTATCTGGACTCATTGCTAAATAGGCAGTCGAGCTCGGGAAATTCAACGTTTTGTTCGAGTTGAGGAAGATAATCAAAGGTCAGGTAGTGCAGACTTCATCGCATAATTTCAACCTAAAAATAGTTCGAAACAGAACGAGCAGACTAATGACGATCACAAATTAGGGCTTGATGGCAAGTGGACCCTATCTGTTGATGGGTCTTCCAATCAAAAAGGTGCTGGCATTGGCCTCACACTGGTGAGTCCGGACGGTTGTATTTTGGAGAAAGCTATTAGGCTTGGCTTTCAAGCCTCAAACAACGAAGCTGAGTATGAAGCTTTGATAGCTGGAGTAAGGCTAGCAATCGAACTGGGGCCAGTGAAGCTCCAGATATTCTCTGATTCACAACTAGTGGTGAATTAGATAATAGGGAAGTATGCAGCAAAGGATGAAAGAATGATAGCATATCATGCCATTGCAGAAAAAGAATTGAGCAAAATTCCAGAATACTCGATCCAGCAGGTTGGAAGAGCAAAAAACTCAAATGCTGATGCTTCACTGACCTCGGCAATTAACTAAGAAACTAAAAGAACTCTTACCATCGAGTTCCAGTCTGAGCCCAACACTTTGCCGACCTATACTGATGAAGTCTTATATAACAAAACCGAGCGAGTTGGATGGACCCAATCATTGGCTTTTTGAAGAATGGTAACTTGTCTGAGGACAAGAAAGAGGCTCATAAGTTACGTCTAAAAGCAACCAGATTCTGGTTATCTCCAAAGGATGAGTTTTACCGACGCTCATTTGGAGGCTCATATTTGAAGTGTGTACACCCAAAGATAATCCCCGAATTTTTATTTGAAATTCATAAAGGAAGTTGTGGTGCTCATATTGGTGGACGGTCTTTGTCTCACCGAGCCATCTCTCAAGGTTTTTGGTGGCCTTACATGTAGAAGGACGCCTAACAGTTTGTTAGGTGATGTGAGAAATGTCTGAAATTCTCACTAATATTGAGAAAATCATCCCATGAGTTACTACCATTAGTGAGGCCATGTCCATTTACGCAATAGGGGCTAGACATAGTGGGCCCTTTACCTCGGGCTCTAGGCAATAAGAAGTACCTTTTAGTTGCAACAGACTATTTCACAAAGTGATTGAAAACCATGCCTTTTGCCAACATTAGAGATATTGACACAAGGAAGTTTGTTTGGAGGAATATCATCACCAGATTTGGAATTCCACACACGCTTGTCTCAAATAACGGCACACAGTTCGATAGTGGTCCCTTCAAAGCTTTTTGTTAGTAATATGGAATTCGAAACCACTATTCAACCCCAGCTTATCCTCAGAGCAATGATCAAGGAGAAATATCCAACAAGACAATCTTGGATGAAATCAAGAAAAGGTAAGAGGATGCTAAAGGGAGATGGGTAGAGGAGTTGCAGAGTGTTTTGTGGATGTACCAAACCACACCTCGGTGCTCAACTGGCGAAACCCCCTTCGCCCTGGCTTATGGAATGGAAGTAGTAATTATGTTAGAGATCATCTTACCGACCCTGAGAACTAAACTGGTTGAAAACAACAGTAATGATGTCGTTATCACTCGAGATCTTGATCTAGCATAGGAGAAAAGAGAGCAAATAGCTATAAAGATGGCTTCTTATCGGTATCAAATGTCTTGAGCTTATAACAAGAAGGTTAATCCTTAGTCTTTCACACTAGGAGACTTGGTCCTTAGACGTGTAATGGGATCGGCAAAGAACACAACGCATGGAAAGCTTGGAGCAAACTGAGAGGGTCCATACAAAATAGCCTGAGTATGGGGTAGTGGTTATTTTGAGCTCGAGACCTTAGATGGTAAAGCAATACCACACCCATGGAACTCTGCTAATTTGAGACAGTTCTATTTTTTTTTTTAAAAGTACCTTTTTAGATAGAACTCCGAAATACCTTTGGAAGCTTAAGGGTGCCCCTTAAGAATGAATAAGTGTTGAGCAAAATGTACTGATATGAGTATAAGTTATTAATAAATTTTTTTTTGAAAATCACCTTATTCTCGCTCTTCTTTCCTTGATATGTACGTCCTACTGCTAAGGCAGAGAGGCAAAAAATCGTGATAGAAGTTACAAACTTAAATCAGACGTAACCACCAGATCTAATACAGGCCCTCAACTAGGCATGACGATGTAAGCTGATTAGGGATGGATTTGAGTCCAATTAGATTGGCTGGTTGGTGCGGAGTAGAAACTCTCTTAGATGCCCAAGGGGACTATGAGTAACTCTACCAAAAAAATCGAGCTCTTTGAAGAAGGGCCAAGTAAGGGCCATAATTTCAAGAGATGAAATTTTTCTAAAGTATGTTTAGGTTCCTATTGAGGAACCGAGCTCTTTGAAGAAGGGTTGAGCAGAGGCCATAACTTCAAGAGAGGACGAGCAAGATACAAATCATGGTTTTTATTCAAACTTCACAAAGTAACTACAGGAACAGAAATGACAAAAAGAGATTTTCATTCAAATTCCAAAGAGTACACTGATCGGTGAACATCGAAAGTTACAAAAGATATCTTAAGTATTTCAGGGAGCTGGAGGTTAGGAAGAACTTGGAAAGGAATGCTTGGAGAATAGTTTATAAGAAAAAGGGACCCCCGCAACAACCAGAGCAGTGTGTCATCCCTTGCTGACTCGGAGTTAAGGGATCTGTAAGGCAAGATCATTTTTTGCCTTCTCTATCCCCTTATCGTATGCAGAGTCTTCTCTCTCCTTTGCATCAACTTTGAATTGATCAAACTCTTCCAGGAGGCTAGAGTAGTCCAGCTGTGACTGAGAAAGCTCCACAATGGCCTTATGTTCAGACTCCTTTAATTTTTCAACTTCTAAGGAAAGCTNAAAAGGTAAGAGGATGCTAAAGGGAGATGGGTAGAGGAGTTGCAGAGTGTTTTGTGGATGTACCAAACCACACCTCGGTGCTCAACTGGCGAAACCCCCTTCGCCCTGGCTTATGGAATGGAAGTAGTAATTATGTTAGAGATCATCTTACCGACCCTGAGAACTAAACTGGTTGAAAACAACAGTAATGATGTCGTTATCACTCGAGATCTTGATCTAGCATAGGAGAAAAGAGAGCAAATAGCTATAAAGATGGCTTCTTATCGGTATCAAATGTCTTGAGCTTATAACAAGAAGGTTAATCCTTAGTCTTTCACACTAGGAGACTTGGTCCTTAGACGTGTAATGGGATCGGCAAAGAACACAACGCATGGAAAGCTTGGAGCAAACTGAGAGGGTCCATACAAAATAGCCTGAGTATGGGGTAGTGGTTATTTTGAGCTCGAGACCTTAGATGGTAAAGCAATACCACACCCATGGAACTCTGCTAATTTGAGACAGTTCTATTTTTTTTTTTAAAAGTACCTTTTTAGATAGAACTCCGAAATACCTTTGGAAGCTTAAGGGTGCCCCTTAAGAATGAATAAGTGTTGAGCAAAATGTACTGATATGAGTATAAGTTATTAATAAATTTTTTTTTGAAAATCACCTTATTCTCGCTCTTCTTTCCTTGATATGTACGTCCTACTGCTAAGGCAGAGAGGCAAAAAATCGTGATAGAAGTTACAAACTTAAATCAGACGTAACCACCAGATCTAATACAGGCCCTCAACTAGGCATGACGATGTAAGCTGATTAGGGATGGATTTGAGTCCAATTAGATTGGCTGGTTGGTGCGGAGTAGAAACTCTCTTAGATGCCCAAGGGGACTATGAGTAACTCTACCAAAAAAATCGAGCTCTTTGAAGAAGGGCCAAGTAAGGGCCATAATTTCAAGAGATGAAATTTTTCTAAAGTATGTTTAGGTTCCTATTGAGGAACCGAGCTCTTTGAAGAAGGGTTGAGCAGAGGCCATAACTTCAAGAGAGGACGAGCAAGATACAAATCATGGTTTTTATTCAAACTTCACAAAGTAACTACAGGAACAGAAATGACAAAAAGAGATTTTCATTCAAATTCCAAAGAGTACACTGATCGGTGAACATCGAAAGTTACAAAAGATATCTTAAGTATTTCAGGGAGCTGGAGGTTAGGAAGAACTTGGAAAGGAATGCTTGGAGAATAGTTTATAAGAAAAAGGGACCCCCGCAACAACCAGAGCAGTGTGTCATCCCTTGCTGACTCGGAGTTAAGGGATCTGTAAGGCAAGATCATTTTTTGCCTTCTCTATCCCCTTATCGTATGCAGAGTCTTCTCTCTCCTTTGCATCAACTTTGAATTGATCAAACTCTTCCAGGAGGCTAGAGTAGTCCAGCTGTGACTGAGAAAGCTCCACAATGGCCTTATGTTCAGACTCCTTTAATTTTTCAACTTCTAAGGAAAGCTTCTTATTCTTCTATGTCAGGCTATGATTTTGAGTCTGAAGAATTGAAACTTCTTCACAAAGCTTGGAGTATTTTTCATCCATCGACTCTTTCTTGGCCAGGGCTGAAGCTCTGGCATAGATAGCATCTTTCATAGCCTTATCCTTTCTGGCTATCCTAACCCCGACCTTATGCATTTTTTGCAAACCCTTGATTGAAAAAAATTAGACTTAGAAAACTTTTGAAGAAAAATCTTGAAGAAAATAAGGAAGGACTAAAGGAACACGCCTTACCAGAACCATATGTTGAATTACTTGGCGAGACACCTCATCATCAGTAAGGGCCTCATTCATAGCCAAGTCCCGAGGCAAAATCACTCCCCGAGCAATTCACACTGCAACGTTAAAATCCTCAATTGTAAAATCCTTTGCAATAATTTCTCTCCTTTTAGCCTAAGAACTGGTCTGAAAGGAGGATTCACTGGTTTGGGAGAGAGACTCACCTCGGGCTCAGCAATCTTTCGCTTCTTTGGGGTTGGGTCTTCGACAAGCTCAAAAATTGAATCATCTTGTGGAGAAGGGGAACAGACAAAATCTAGAGGATCTAACTTGACGGGAATTGAAGTTTCAACATTTTGGGCCAGGTCTGCTTGGACACTAATTGGCAAAGCTGCACCATCTACAAAAATTGTCTCGGCAGGAGCCTCAGCAGTAGGTTCCTCAAGAATAGGAATGGAAGGCATAGAAGTTGCTGGAATTGGTTTGGTGGGTGGGGTTGGTTCTATAGTTGATAAAAAATTCAAAAAATTCTTTACCGTTCTGCATCCAGAAGTTGCAAGAGAAGACTTCTTTCGTGCTCGGGGTGTTTGATCCCGAGCAGTTTGGATGGTCTCTCGATTTGTGGCTAAGGTAGCATTGAGTCGACTCAAAACTGCGATAAAAGAAGTGTAGGATGAAATGTACTCAAGCAGGGTATGTGCAGCTCGGCAGAACAGAGATTCGTTGTAATCCCAGACTTTTTGAAGTTCATCCATTTTCACAGATGACTCAGGGACTCCACCATTCACAGTCTCACTTGTAAGCAAAAGAAAACTGATATCAGAAAACAGTAAGCAAATGAGATAATTGGGAAGGGTTAAAAATTCAAATACCTGGGGCTTCTTCTTCATAAGGATGGCGGTAGGATGAAACAACATCAACAACATACTCCCAGTTTTCAGAAACAAACACAATATCGTTCTCCTGACCCTTGTTGGAAGTTGGGAGATGAGTCACCAAGTAGCAGTCCTTCTTCCTCACTGTAAGGTAATAGTTATCCCCAGCCGGTTTGAAGATGTAGCAGTATAAGATCTCCCACAATCCTAAACTCAAGTTCATAAGCTTGTTTAAAGCTGCTACGTCCATCACTATTCTGAAGAAATTGGGACAACATTGGATAGGGCATAACTTCATTTCTGACAAAACCCAAAGAAGTAGTGGGTCAAGTGGGAAGCGCACCTTGCCTTCGGTGATCGCTCGAGTGTAAATTGGAATCCTCTCTCTTGTACCAATCAGAGGCTTATCTTTCTAATGACCTTTACCTCAACGTCGTTTAGAATGTTGTATTTAGTTTTGAAAGCAGGAATTTCAGAGGGTGTCAGAGGGGTCATTGAGGAAGATGAACGCAGAAAGAAGAAAGGTGGTGCCGATATGAAGAAAGAGATGAATCTAAAACTACGAAGGAAAAGTGATAGAAAAATGAAGAGAAATTGTTTATAAAGAAAAAGAATGCTAAGAGGAAATATTTGAATACATAGCAAGCCGCCAAAACAAAGGGGGATATCACGAAGTACACACAATGATGATGAGGAGATATAAAATAGCTGAAAAACGAAAAGGTGTTTGTCAGACGTTTTCTGAAGCCAAATGAAAGGGGTTGCTCCCTTTATTAGATGTATCATGACATTTAATAAGCTCACGTGAGGATGACAAGACAAGGCACATAAGAGAGACATGAGTCACTGAGTCAAACAGGTCTAGCTGAACTGATCAATAAGCTCGGCACTTACCAAACCATGCCGTTTAATGAGTCAAAGAGCAATGAAAGAACTCGACCCTAGTCAAGGTGTTCGGTATGTATGAAAGAGCTTGGTCCTCGATATGACCGAGCTGATTTGAAACAATAAACAAAAAGATAAAGATTCACCAAAAACTTAGGCATAAAAGATAAGCTAAAAAGCTTAATTATAGGCCAAGGGAATTGCCAGAGAGATTTCAACAACTTTCCAAACTGAACCACTTAATTAGAGGAAGGTGTGTCACCTTAAATTGAAATTCATGGAAACCCTAATTGAATGGGATCTATAAAAACCAAACGAAGCCAAGGGTGAAAGGAACGCTGAACTTTCCTTGACTTCTTGCAATTGTCTCAATTCCATTACTGACTTAAGCATCGGAGTGCCTTCGATCGAAGCACTTCGATCTTGGGTAGTTTGTTCGTTTTGCCGGAAGCAAAGACTAAGAGATCAAGTTCATAATTCATTCTTCTCAGAAACGTTCAATCTTTATTATTGTAGGAGGTATCCTCAAACATTTAGTTCAAACATGCAGTTCAGAGGAATTAATAATCAAACATTTAGTTCAAGCTAAAACTTTAGTTCAAAGTAGAGTCCAATTCAATAAAAAATGACTCACCTTGGCACCCATAACTTGAAATATGGACTAACAGATTTGAATGCGATCAAAACTAAGAAAATATTTTACCCAATTAATTTTTTTAAAGAAATATAAATGAAAATCTGATTATTTTATTCCCAACCAATGGTCTATATACAACATTGTACATGTTAACGTTTAGCACTTAAGATCTTAAGGCGGCGATGGGTGCTCAAATGTTGTTAATCACTCAAAGAGGAGAATCGTCTTTGACCATAATCTTATTGATCGTTGCATGGCAACCAAATAAGACTTATATTGTTGATCATTGTTATATATAAAAATATTGAAGCTAAACGCATGCTCGACAAGGTCCAAACACTTTATTGTAAATTTTATATAATTTTACACAAGTAGATTATCCCTGTCATATATGGGTGAGAGACTTAGTCATCAATATAGGTCCCATTTAGATCTATAGTAGATGATCAGATTTTTTTTACACCCGAGAATGGTATTTGGGGTTGATATTTTTATACCGCAATTTTAAATTTTTATTTTCAGGTCGTGGAAACTCCGGCGCCAATGGTGGGGACATGCGAGCAGTTATTGTCTCTTATCATTCTTTCCATTGGTTTCCTTAGACAGATAGAAAACTTTTCAAATTGTAAAAAGGGTTATTTTGCACTTTAACTATAGTGGGTGAACTTTTTTATAAATATTTTTAAAAGGTGTATTTTGTCCCTAATAATTCTAATATTGTGTATTGCCCCTCTATTTTCCCTTTACTTTTAATTTAATAATTTTCATGGAGCTGGGTTATAGATGATTGAATTATTTGTAGTAAAAATGAGAATTTATGTGGGTTAGATAGGTTGAAAATAATTAGACCTGAAGTCGTGTTAGTGATCATATTGACTGTACTATGCAGGTCATCACATCACAAATGTGGTCCATGTATTAGGCCCATGTACTAAATGTGTTGAATGGGTATGTAACGAATTGTTTCAATCTGGATACGATTCGTTTTTTATGTGTTGCATGGGTCACGTTATAATTAATGGTATTATAAGTGAATTGTATTCGTGCTAGGCATAGTTTTAAAACTCAGCACGGATAATAACTCGGGAAAGGGACTTGGTCAATGGGTCATTGGTTCAACCGTTGAGTCATTGGTCTGACCGGTGATATAATAAAAAAATAATTATTAGTAATAAAAAATAGGTTAAAACATGACTTTTAAATTGAATGCTCAATCCAATTTGAATAGAAAATAATTTTCCGATTTATCAACGCTGGTAATAGTATATACAATTTCACCACTGATGTAATTAGAATAAATAACAAATAATTTCAAAATTCATAAAAAATTTGCCAAAATTTCACATAATTACTCTTAATTTCATGATTGAAAATTGATAATGTGATCAATGTTGAAATAGGCCAAAATTTATACAACATCAATAATAAAGTATCAACTCACTGGCTAGGTCTAAAATGGTAGGCAGAGAGAGAGAGAGAGAAGGTGATGTACCTGCTATGTAAAGTGAATGAAATTGTGAAGAACAAGAGTGGTGGCTTGTTTGGTAGTAGAAAAAAATGGATGAATGGAAAAGGGAGGATAGAAGATGAGAAGGAAAGAAAGTGTTTTCACTATTTGATTGCAAAAGAAAGTTAGGTTGAAAGGAAAATTATATGGAAATGGTACCCATCCCGCCACCATTTTGAAGTTGCCCATTTTTGGGCAGAAAACTGAAATGAAACTGATGGTTTCAGATGGTGTTGAACTAATTTACTTTTATACCCTTAACATTTGCAATAGATATTTGTTGGGCGTTTGCTTGAAACATACATGATGGAGAGACTCATAGCACATACACATAAAAGAGAGAAAGAGCGGGAGAGAGAGAGAGAGAGAGAGATGACTGAGTAAGCCTNTTTTATACCGCAATTTTAAATTTTTATTTTCAGGTCGTGGAAACTCCGGCGCCAATGGTGGGGACATGCGAGCAGTTATTGTCTCTTATCATTCTTTCCATTGGTTTCCTTAGACAGATAGAAAACTTTTCAAATTGTAAAAAGGGTTATTTTGCACTTTAACTATAGTGGGTGAACTTTTTTATAAATATTTTTAAAAGGTGTATTTTGTCCCTAATAATTCTAATATTGTGTATTGCCCCTCTATTTTCCCTTTACTTTTAATTTAATAATTTTCATGGAGCTGGGTTATAGATGATTGAATTATTTGTAGTAAAAATGAGAATTTATGTGGGTTAGATAGGTTGAAAATAATTAGACCTGAAGTCGTGTTAGTGATCATATTGACTGTACTATGCAGGTCATCACATCACAAATGTGGTCCATGTATTAGGCCCATGTACTAAATGTGTTGAATGGGTATGTAACGAATTGTTTCAATCTGGATACGATTCGTTTTTTATGTGTTGCATGGGTCACGTTATAATTAATGGTATTATAAGTGAATTGTATTCGTGCTAGGCATAGTTTTAAAACTCAGCACGGATAATAACTCGGGAAAGGGACTTGGTCAATGGGTCATTGGTTCAACCGTTGAGTCATTGGTCTGACCGGTGATATAATAAAAAAATAATTATTAGTAATAAAAAATAGGTTAAAACATGACTTTTAAATTGAATGCTCAATCCAATTTGAATAGAAAATAATTTTCCGATTTATCAACGCTGGTAATAGTATATACAATTTCACCACTGATGTAATTAGAATAAATAACAAATAATTTCAAAATTCATAAAAAATTTGCCAAAATTTCACATAATTACTCTTAATTTCATGATTGAAAATTGATAATGTGATCAATGTTGAAATAGGCCAAAATTTATACAACATCAATAATAAAGTATCAACTCACTGGCTAGGTCTAAAATGGTAGGCAGAGAGAGAGAGAGAGAAGGTGATGTACCTGCTATGTAAAGTGAATGAAATTGTGAAGAACAAGAGTGGTGGCTTGTTTGGTAGTAGAAAAAAATGGATGAATGGAAAAGGGAGGATAGAAGATGAGAAGGAAAGAAAGTGTTTTCACTATTTGATTGCAAAAGAAAGTTAGGTTGAAAGGAAAATTATATGGAAATGGTACCCATCCCGCCACCATTTTGAAGTTGCCCATTTTTGGGCAGAAAACTGAAATGAAACTGATGGTTTCAGATGGTGTTGAACTAATTTACTTTTATACCCTTAACATTTGCAATAGATATTTGTTGGGCGTTTGCTTGAAACATACATGATGGAGAGACTCATAGCACATACACATAAAAGAGAGAAAGAGCGGGAGAGAGAGAGAGAGAGAGAGATGACTGAGTAAGCCTTGAGTAGAAAGTTGTCGAACGTTGAGGACTAGCAAGATGCAATAGTGCCAACACAGAGGAACACATGAACAAAGCAACAAAAGGATTAGGAAAAAAATCCGCAAAACTTGATTTTTATAGCCTTTTTTTCGGAAAGTAAAATCTATTGCATGTGGTGAGAAAAAAATACAAAGATGTATAGACAATGACAAAACAATAGGTACAACCTATTAGCAGCCACAAAAAAGACAGCAAAGGTAGAATTCAAATGGAAGTAAAGTCAGTGACCACTTCCAGCCAAATTCCACCTATATAACAGAACAAAAGAGATCCTCTTGAACTAGGGATTAGAAGAGACAACAATGTGAAAGTCTCCACTTTCAAATAGTTTGGAGATTGCTATTAGAGATCTTGAATTTGAGAGAAGCCAGTCTACTCCACACAGTCCGTAGAATAAGATGGGTAACAAAGTTTGAGTCCCTGAAGTGGTTTTTGAATCTTCTATAATTTCTTTCCATCCATAAGTGATAAACAGTGGCTACCAAGAAGATTTTGCAAATCAATTTCTTCATCGACTTACCCTTCCAATTAATAGCAACCCATTCAACAAAATCATCCCAAGGTTTAGGCTGCCAAATCTCCCCAACGAATGAGAGGGTAGCAAACCAAACTCTAGAGGAGTACGAACACGCAAAAAACAAATGAGGATGTGTTTCAGAAGTAGTCCTGCACAAAATACATCTTGATCCCAAGTGAGCAGCATAAGATTGCATACGATCAAGGGTGCTAAGCATATTTCTAACTGCCAGCCAAAGGATGAAACACATTTTAGGGATAGATCTCCCAGACCAGACCAACTTATACCAGCAAACAGGAGGTCCCTTTTGTCTGATTTGTTCCCATTCTGCCATTAGGAATTTACTTGATAGTATCCTCATTAGCAGGGTTAGGGAGATAGGTAGGCATGGAGTTGACCACAACATGGACGTTATTGGAGTTTGGTGGCCATTGCCATTGGCCGTTGTTAATAATTATGTTGACAAACTCCTCCTCATTGAGATGGTTCCTTTATTCCAGTCATACAAACAAATGAATCCAGAGGTCCCATAGGATGCCAGTTATCATACCAAAGCTTTGTAGCTTGTCCATTCCCAATCACATGCTTAATGAGTGGCCTAATTAAGTATCTTAATTAAGCAAACTATGCCAATTCCAAGAGCATGATTGAGAAGCTTTTAGTCTTTAGAAGCTTCTACACCTAAAGTGATAAATATGAATCCATTTAACCCATATATTTTGCTTATCTGTAAAAAGCAACCAAATGAACCTCATCATCATAGAAGTGTTATAATTCTTAATCCTTTTAATTCCCAACTCACCCTCCTCCATGTGCTTACAAACCTCATCCCATGATACTTTAGCACCAGTGTTTCTCATATCAGTCCCATTCCATAAAAATCTCCTCATAAGTGGTTCAATTCTTTCAATGATCTACAGAGGGAGAAACAAGTGAACAGACCAATAAGTCTGCATGCTGTTAATAACACTCTGAATCAAAATCAATCTTCTAGCAAATGAAAAAAATCCTATTTGTCCAAGATCTAATTCTCTTCTCAATTTTAATAATGAGATCATTGCAGTGGAGAGTTTTCAATATAGTGAAGATCAAGGGAATGCCTAAGTACTTGGCAGGAAGCTGGTCCACAGTGAAGCCAAATAGTTGCACAATTTGATCGTTAACATTTTGAATAACACTCATAAAGAGATTGCTTTTAGCTTGATTGACTTGTAACTCAGACATTGCTTGGAACTGATCCAAAGAATCTTTGAACACCTTGGTAGAAGATAATCCCCATTACAGAAGAGCAAAATATCATCAACAAACTTAAGATGGGTGAGCTTAACTTTCTTACATCTCCAATGAAATTTGAAAGTATCAGTAAAAGAGATATCTTGCTTAACACTAAGATATAATATCTCCATCTCAATCACAAAGAGGTAAGGGGATATTGGATCTCTTTGCCTTAAGCCTCTTATGCCAGGAAAGGACCTAACAAGCTCTCCATTAACATTAACAAAAAACTTGGGGGTTGAAATGCATTGCCAAACCCATTTTCTAATCAAGAGAGGGAACCCCATAACATCAAGAACATCCATCAAGAAACCTCAGTTAATAGTATCAAATGCTTTCCTCAAGTCCACCTTGATTGCACACCATGCAGCTCCTTGATTCCTATGATAATTTCTAAACAACTCATGAGAAATTAAGAAGTTATCTCCAATCCTTCTGCTAGGAATAAAGGCAGCTTGACTTTGGTCAACAAAATAAGGGATCATTTCCTTAATTCTAGAAGCAATGAGTTTGGAGATAGCCTTGTAGATGGTATTACAACATGAGATTGACTTGAAGTCATTCATGGATGTAGGATTAGGCTCCTTAGGAACCAATGTGATGATGTTGGCATTGAATTCCTTGAGAAGCTTACCTTGAGAGAATAACTCCTTTACGGCATCAATAACCTCTTGTCCAATGATAGGCCAAGCCTTCTTGAAGAAATACGGGTTAAAATCGTCAGGGCCAAGAACCTTATGGTCACTTATGGAAAAAAAAAGCTTGCTTGATTTCTTCATTGGTGAATTCTCTTACCATTGTTCCAGACTGCTAGTTAGAGACTTTACTTTGAATCACTGAGTCAAGGCTCCTCATTCGCTCACTATCAGGCATGGTGTAACTAGGCTATCCTAGGAGCTGTTTGAAATAATCAATGGCTTCAATCTTGACCGACTTTTCCCCTTTAGCAATGGTCCCATCTATTCTCTTTATGGAAATAATTTTCTTCCTACTTCTTCTATTAATCATGGTCTTGAAAAAGAAGCTTGTATTTTGATCACCCTCTTTTAGCCGCAGGACCCTTGACTTTTGCTTGTAGATCAATTCCTCAACTTTGGCATCATCCAGATAATCTTCCAAGAACCTTTTCTCCTCCTGTACTAGGCTATGGTATGATGGGTTCCTGTCAATATTAATTTGGAAATTCTCAAGAGCTGCTTTTGCAAATTGGACAAGTTCAATAGCATGTCCTACTTCCTGGTAGATAGTCTTAAATACGCTTTTGAGCCTCTTTAGCTTAGAGGAAAGTCTAAATTGAAGTGATCCTTGCACACCAGTTGCCCAACTTGAGCCACAATATCCAAAAATTTCTCTTTATCAACGAGATGACTGAAGAACTTGAATGGGGTCCTCCTCTTCCATGCAATGTTTCTCATCTTAACAACAGTTGGAGGATGGTTTGAAACCCCAAATGGTAAGAACTCAGATGCAACTTGTTGGAATTTGGTATTCCAAACTTGATTGACGAGGACCCTATCTAGTTTCCTTGTAATGAATCTTGTCCCCTCTCTCTTGTTTCTCCAAGTATATAGTAAGCTAAAATATTTCAAATCCTTAAGTTCAGAATCCTGTAAGCAACCTTCAAATTCCAGCATTGCATTATTCCGTTTCCTTGCGCATCCCACTGGTTCACTAGGGTTCCTTATGATGTTGAAATCCCCAAGGATAATTCAGGGGTAATTACAGAAGAGATTAGAATAATATTTCAATAAGGGCCTTCTCTCCACCATTTCATTCATTGCATAAACAAATGAAGTAAAAAAACAGGTATTGCTCTCAATATGTTAAACATGAAAATTTATAACTTGGTCAGATTCAACACGTTTGGTAAAATTGATAATATTTGGATTCCATCCAATCCAAATCCTCCCTAAAGTATGGCATTGGTAATTAGCACAATAACTCCACTGCCCAAATACCTGCTGCATTATAGTCGAGCAACTAACACTCCTAACTTTGGTTTCAATGACTCTTACCAAGTCCAAATGTGCCTCTCTGATTAACTTTCTCACCTCCTCCTGTTTAGAAGGCACATTAAGCCCTCTAATATTCCAACAAGTGAAATTAATCATGAAAGGAGGGCTTAACTGAGTTTAAAGTGCTCAACCCCCCTTAATTTAGCATCCATCTTAGACTTCTTCTTTAACTTTTTTGCCTTTTTCCTTTTCCCAGTGATCCACTAATTTTCAGTATCCACTAAGTCATGTTTCGCCACTTCATTGGCTTTAAGATGAGCAAAACTAATGTCAACAACTATAGACCCTCCACACAAATTTAAATTACCATACATTTCAGTGAGCTGGTTGCCTTTATCTTTATCAGATGGGCTGGGGGATTTGCTTGTTCCTCATTCACCTTCTTTCCTTTGACAACATTCGATTCCTCTGAGCTGCTAGCCAATTGAGAAGAAGGCACAATGTTCCCAATTTGATTATCCTTCTCCACCAGAACAGTAGTACTCACAATAGTTTTTCTTTTGTCAAGTCTAATTGGCCCAAGAGTTTGGGGAACTAGCTTTTTCAGCCTAGTGTTTATTTGCATGTGACAGTTAGACTGGGCATGTCCAAATGCTTGGCAACCAAGACAAACCTTGGGTTTCCATTGGTACTCGACCCTAATCATCATTATAATAGGGTTACCACTATCATCACACCTGTCCAACTGTAGGTCAAATGACTCAGTTAGATCACATTTAGCATTAATCTCCACACATACACGTGCGAAGCTAATCCACTTCCTAATTGCAGTTAGTGAATCAACATATAATGGTTTACCAACTGCACTTGCAATGTAGCTAATTCTTTTATTTGTCCGATACTGCAAGGGGATATTATGCAGCTTCACCCAAACTGGAATGAGAGAGTGGTCCACTTTTGAAACAACAATATCTGACTGCCATTTCTTAAGGAATAATGGCATACCTTGGAAGAACCATGGACTAGCTTCCACCACTTTGGTTCTTGCCTCCTTGTCCTCAAATTTGAAGAAGAAAAACACATGTTCATTAGCCAAGACCTCCAATAATCCCATCTTGTCCCTAATCTTATGGGAGATGAAAGACACTATTGAGAATGATTGTTTTTTTCTCTATAACGTATCCCACAAGATAGTTTCTCCATATGGCACAATCTTCCACCACTTTGGTTCTTGCCTCCTTGTCCTCAAATTTCATTAAGCATTTGATTCCACGGGACATTAGCACCAGATCTGTGCTGAGCATAGGGGTTTTTCCATTGTTTTAGCAAGAGTTTCAGCCTTCTGAAGTCTACTTTTGTTGGCTGATACTTTAATACCTTCCACACACTCGGTAGTAGTACCAGCATTAGTGAGAGAGAGCATATCAGTAACTTCTCTTTTTTGTAAGAGTAATGCTACACTGATCAAATTTTGGGATCAAATTTGGAGCCCAAATGACATGGCAGTTGATTTGGGCTTTTTTGATTGGTGTCGTATCATTTAGGCCCCAATAAAAACTTCAAATAATTAATTGCCATGTCATTTGGACTTCAAATTTGATCCCAAAATTTGGTCAGTCTAACATTACTGTTTTTGTAATTCCTTTTGATGGTTGAGCAATAACTCCTCCTGGGCCCTACCATCTTGACCTGCAGCACATTTGGAGCAATAATGGTGGCTATTTTTGCTCTTGGTGGACAGATATATAGGATCCGCTATTAGGGATGCAGAATCACCCACAGCTGTGCGAAAATCATCAACCCTAAGTTAGAGTTAGGGATTGGGTTCATTTTAAAGCTAGGAAGCTTTGGTGAGGAAAGGAAGTTAGAGTGGAGAGGAAGATGTGGATGGGAATCCAGTAAGGAAGAATAAGCAAGGAATGGGATTGAGAGCTTCCATTTTCGTTATCGGATCAATTGTTATCTGAATAACCATTATGCACAATCAAAACTTTACTAACCAACCGTAGAGTTATAGTTCATTTAAATGGTGGCGATGGTGATTTTTATAGCCTTATATTGGACCCGCTCGGTTTATTAAAAGCCGTCAGAGTTGAACGGTTTGGACATTTTTTGCTCAAACAATTTAATACAATAATCTGACTGGTTTGGGCTCTGGCTCACCGGCTTTTAAAACACTTGTGCTAGGTCATTTGGCACGATTAACTAGATAAGTGGTGGTAGGGTTGAGTGATTTTTAACATGAACCCGAGATAATATAACATTGACTTGATTGATATCACTACTTTAGGCGCTTTCATTTTAATTTTTCTGAGTGAATTTTCATTTCTCTTAATGATGGTTTTGTGTTATATAGTGTTTTTAAGCACGAGAAATTACTAGTATATTAATACAACGTGATACCTAACATAAAATCGACATGATGCTATCGAGCAAGATTGAAATCTTCTCAATCACCTTTTAAATTTATTTCACTTAATAGTATATCATTTACTATAGATCCTAACTAGAACCCATATTGATGACCAAGTCCCTCAACCATATATAACGGGGATGATCTACTGTTGTGTTAAATTAGGTGAACTAACAATAAAGTTTTTGAATCTTATCGAACATGAGTTTAGCTTTAATATTTTTAGATAACAATTATCAACATTACGATTCTTATTTGGTTGCCAAGCAATGATCAGTAAGATTATGATCCAAGATGATTCTCCTCATTGGGTGATTAACAACATTTGAGCACCCATCGACTCCGTAAGATCTCAAGTGCTAGACATTAACATGTACAAGGCTATATGGTGACCCTTGGTTGGGAATAAAATAATCCAATTTTTATATTTATATTTCTTTTAAAAAATTTAATTGGTATGACCTTCTTACTAGAAAGAAAGGCATCCCTTACTTCATCCTTCCGGAAATACTTCCTTACTTTTGATCGAATTCAAATCTATCACTCCCCATTTCCATTTATGGGTGCTAGGTGAGTCATTTTTACTGAAAGTTGGACTCTGCTTTAAGCTTGAATTGAATGTCTGATTATTAATTCTCGTAAAATGAAGTTAAATCGACAGAATATTAGCAATAGAAAACAAATATTATGTTTGGATCAAATTCTACATTTTTCTTTAAAGAGGCGGTGAAGAACACATGTCTATTGAACAAAGTCAGCAAAAGAATTTGTAACAAGACATTCATTTAATTAAAAACATATTTGTAGCCAGTCGATATGGCATGTTCGAATTCAAGAGCAATTACTACCTATGTAAGGGAAGGAGTGAAACGGTTATCTTGGAATTTGAAAAGACTTCGAACAAGAGCAATTACTACCTATGTAAGGGAAGGAGTGAAACGGTTATCTTGGAATTTGAAAAGACAGCAACTAGCAGCATCAAATTGGCTCCAAGAATTTGAAAAGTTGCAGTTGAGACAAGGGAGAAACTGGAGAAGAAACTGCTTGGAGAAGCCAGAGTAACCGTCAATGGAAAGATACCTATAAAAAGGGCATCAATTACAAGGAGAAGATATGATCAAACTCATCAAAGATCCACGGTTTGGGCATTATAGGAGTAGTTTTAGCCTAGATTTAGAGTTACAAGTAATTTTTTTTAAAAATATTATTAGTCTGTTGTAACCCAGAAACCTCAAAAATTAATAAAAAATTTTTTTTATCTCTTTTGTTAATCCTTTTACTGTCACTTTACTTGCTTTAATTTTGTTGATTGTCATCATCCAAGGAAATTTTGAGAGAAGACAATAATTGAATTCAACATCAAGTAGACGTCTAAGAACTCTCCGTAAAAGGGATTAAGTCTATCAATTGTAGCAGAAATCCTTTGTAGAATTAATACATTAAAATAATGATTTTTCTTTTGATGAACGTTAGGACGGAAAAACACTTACTTCAAAAAGGAAATATCACAAAAATTAGGAAGAATAGGGTGAAATGCATTATTAATTCCTTAAGTACTCATTGTTTTAATTATGCACTTTAGTCTCTCAAGTTTTAAATTTGTACGAAAAAGATATTTAAACTGATTAACGAAATTAGTCTCGTGTGACAACACTCAAGGAGTCACTTTTGTCCCTCAAATTAAATTTGTTTATCACTTTGATCTCTCAAATGCCATTTTAGTTCTTCAAGTTTAAAAAATGTCACTTAAAAATGATTTTGGGAGATGTGTGTGACCACCTCCCTTAGTCAATTTCAGTCATCATATTGAATCAAATGAAACAAATTAAAAAGTTGACGGACTAAAGCGGCAAAATTGAAATAATTAATAAGGATTGAAAGTGACACAAAACACATACTTGAGACTAATGTAGGAGTAAAATTTGGTTAGACATTAAATGCTAGCTGTCACAAGTTGTATAACCTTTTTCATTTCATGGATACATTACAGTATGACATATTTATATAAAAAATGTTATTGGAATTTAATTTATTAATTTTATTTCTTGATCTAAGGTATCATAACCATTAAAATGACAATGGGACCCAACTAATAGTTGGGTCCACTGTTAATTTAATAACACAAAATGACTAAGTCAATAAATTAGGTTCAAGTAGTATTATTGTAGTTTAATCTCAAGTTTTGTTCATATATTTTACTTCATAAAACAACTTTGGCACAAAAAACAACTACAAAGGTTACAAACTTACAATCAAATGACAAGAAATCTTCCAAACAGACCATTCTGCTTCAAATAGAAGAAATCTTCTATCATCTTTCTATGAGGGCTTTTCCATAATTCTTTTACTTCATGTATAAGCATTTTATCACTTGGTTAATTTTCTAATCAAGATCTAACTGTATGACAATTGTCATGCGCCTATTCTTGTTGACAAGAAGGCAATAACTTCCCAAAAACGAAAGATTACCTTCCAGGCCAGCTTTAGTTTAATAACTGAATTAACAAGAAATGCCTAACATTGAGCTTTTGGATTCTTCAGCTATGGATGGATACTGTTAATTAGTTTCCTTCCAATATATTTTTTTTCTCGATTTTTCACAATGATATATCGTTTGCTATCTAGTTTTGAATTCAAATGAAACTCATTATATATGAGTAGATCTCTTACCGATATATCATGTGTGATATAATATTGTTCAAAGAAAATCGAGAAAAAGTATAATAGATGGAATCTAGATCCATGAGCACCAATAGTGGTAAAAGTTGTGATTTTGCTTAAAATTATCCACTCAAACAACTTAGTTGGGTTGACTATGATTGGTTTGGCAATAAAACCAAGCTAAAGTGCTAATTAAACATGCTTAAGGAACCCCCAAAATAGTTAAACAAATCAATGCAAAAGCTTTGAAGACTGCGTATTTTGGATTTTAGCTGGATTTTTGGAATATCTATCCAGATTTCAAAGGTTTTTGACTCAAATATATGAACCCATTTGGAATCAAGGTACTAAACTAACTGTCAGATGTTTGAATATTGTTATATTATTTCAGTGGATTATATTCGAAATATAAACTAGTAAACCCTGTCTTGATTAGCTAATAAGTCGAATAATTGATAGAAACAAAGAGGAGATTTGAAGAAACTACAAAGGATAAAGGTACCACAAAATGCANATCTGCAGGTTTCCCAGAAACCTCTCACAAAAGAAAACACCAAGCCACTTGATATCACGCTCCACACTCAACAGAGAGCTGTTAAACGTACAATGTTCAATTACTCGNGTGCATGAGAGCATGCAAATGGCTGAACATGCTGGTGATGTAGCAACAGAAAGCATTACTCCATGTGACAGAAACAAATCTCCAACCAACCCCCAAAATCTTTTATATACAGTTCAGTTTAGTTACACTCCAACCCATCTGCTTATCATGGAGAGCCTAAACACCAAATCTGCTCAAAAGGTCAATATTTCTACTACTTCTCAGTCCTCTCTCTCTCTCTCTCTCTCTGAAAACAGCTTCTAACTCATACTTTGTCCTCCTTTTTTTTTTTGGATGTTTAAGCTTGTGAAGAGTACTTCACATGCTGCAATTGCATCTATAGCCAGGGGAGTTGTGAGATCCATTCCACCTCAACAATCCATCAAGAACCAATCTTTGGTAGGACTACAAACATTTGTTTCTCAACTTTTATATGTCGGAGTTGTACTACATGACGTTTTAGGTAGCTTGAAGAAAGTGGAAACTAAGATCCAGCTATCGTACAAACACGTTACTTTTCAGTGTTATATCTCGTTTTTTAATCAATAAGGTTGTGGCGCGTGTAAAGTCATCTTATTTTATTATTTTGTTTTACTTCTTTATTTTCATAATTAATGGCTATAAATGGATCAATTAAAAATTTATGACAAATAAACCAATTAGGAAGCGTGTTGGTGGGTATGGTCAGCAACCAGTCATGACATGCTTGGAAGTGGTGGGTGGGTGGGTGTGTTTGGGGCTAGGGCACCAGATGAAGAGGCATCACGATTGGAAAGGTCCCTATTTTCTTCAAAAATATATAAGAAGTTTTTCTACGTAACAAGGTTGTGTTGAGAAAGACTAAGCAGTAGTGTCCAATCCTTTAAATATAAGCTAGCTAGCAGCATGGCTTTATGCTTGCGCTCGCACCTTGTTGAACACATGCTGCCAGTACTCAGCATAAAGTAGCTGTTTTTACATGGATCAAAATTTCCTTTTTTTCCTACGAAACGACCAAATCGTTTTGCCTTCTATGAAAATCAAAACAAATCAATAATTTGACATTCAAATTTTAATATATCAAGATGTTTCAGAATGTTTTAGTATTATTTAACAAACAAAAAATTAAGCCAAAGAGCCAAATGCCACATTCGATAAGACCATCTATTATATTTGTGCCTCGCATGAGCATCAAACATGAGACGGCTAGTGAGGCAATGAAAGCTATATGTTCTACCTCTGAACAAACAAGTTTTCATCTGTTGTACCTCATGAAATAGCCCAGGGCTTATAACGTTACTCTAATAATATACTTTGGGATGTGTCCACAGTCGAGATCAGATGATCAGCTGAAAGAGAGACAGATTGAAAAATATAAGGTGAGTGTGTCCTAATTTACAAGTGCACTCCATATTCTCTCTCCCAGTCCCAAATGAGACAGGGTCGTGGCGTGTTTTGAATTGTATTGTATTTGTATACCTTTTTTTTTGGATTAATCAAATTATTTACCTTCCGAGAATTCATCTGCAGGTTTCCCAGAAACCTCTCACAAAAGAAAACACCAAGCCACTTGATATCACGCTCCACACTCAACAGAGAGCTGTTAAACGTACAATGTTCAATTACTCGGTGAGTGTCGCCATAAGTGTTTGCTTCGGATGCTTCCCTTTTTTTGTTTTTACGTGTCATCGAAAGGTTTCTCTTACAGTAGTAGACATACAGGTTGCAACCAAGCTGTATCTCATTGAGCACCAGAAGAAGCAAATAGAGAAGTTGCAGAAGGTGAGTGCAAATCTCTTGGGAAAACTTCATGATCAACAAATTTTTGTCTGTAATTTGAGAGCAACATTGAAATTGGAGCAGATCATCGAGGAAGAAGAGGTTCGGATGCTGAGAAAGGAGATGATTCCAAGAGCTCAGTTGATGCCTCTATTTGACAGGCCCTTCTTTCCACAAAGGTAAAAGCTCATTCGATCTATTCCGCTGCCATTAAAAATAACACCTAGTTTAGGCCCGTCAATAGATGTCTCAAAAGTATAAACGGTGTAACACCGTCCAACCTTTGGCACCTAGTTTAGTCTGGTTGGTAGAGTTTTAGACCGTATACACATTTATCCTTTGACATTACTAAACGAAGTAACTCTTCGAAATCAAATCCACACTTCAAAGTTTTTTTTTTTTTTTGGAAGGTAGAATGTATTAAAATAAAACAAGTATACATGGATAATCACTTACAAATTGTATAATAAAATCACGTATGACTCAGAGACAAACATAAAAAAAACCCAAAAAATTAAGGCTCAAAACAAGTCGGTAAGAGATGCCCAAAGCATCTCCCACAGATTTGTCACAAGAAGACATCGGTAGTCAAAAAACAGAGAATGAACCCAATAATTCAGCCCCTTAACACCACTGATATCACACGTCACAGATACCTGCAACCATAATGGCCAGCCCAGGACAAGGCAAAACAGCCCGTCACAGCCTGCAGGGCATCACTTATAAACAACAACCAACATTCAGCCCCTTAACAACTTCAAAGTTATTCGGGCATTGATTTGTCAAAACTCTAATCTGTATATTAACTTCTTTTCTGTATTTGCTCATCGTTTTTGCAGGTCAAGTAGGCCTTTAACAGTTCCAAAAGACCCAAGTTTCCACATCATGAGTGGCAAATGTTCAAGCTGTATATGTTGCAGTGACCTTTACAGTTTCCACACAATGAAGCACATTGAATAACCAAAAGGTCACAAACGAAAATGTCCTGGATGTTATACCCATGATGGATACTTGTATTCTGTGCTAGACTACTGTACTAGTTGAGTTTCTCTGGTGTAATGTCCATGGTAGTGCATGTATGCTTTGCTAGGCTACTCTATAGGTGTTCCAAGTTCTACTATGCAGCAGTTGAGTAGTAGCGTTTTTGGCAATAACTTGTGGCATGTTGCAATAAATTGCATTGTAATTTGATTTGTGTTTTCAAGAAGAATTCAAAGCCCTTTCTTGGTTACTTTGACAATTGCTTTCTTTTGAAGGAGAATGTAAGACAAACTATACTCGAACAATGTGTTTTTGTCAAAATAGCAAGTTGATCGTTAACAGAGAAGACGATTAATTTATTTTTGAGAATTTGTGACATATGCACCCTTTTTCGTCATGGAAAAATACTTTATGATTACTTGTTGGGAATAAAATAATCTGGTTTTCATATTTTATTTTTCTTTTAAAAGAATTTAATTGGGTAAAATACTTCCTAATGTTTGATCGAGTTTAGATATATCATTCCTGATTTCAGGTTATGGGTGCCAGAGGGAGACATTTTTATTCAAGTTGGAGTTTAATTGGTGTCATGTCATTTGAATCCTAATAAAAATTCTAAATAGTCAGCTGTCATGTCATTTGAACTTCAAATTTGATCTCAAAATTTAGTCAGTGTAACATTATTCGAGATTTATATTAAAGTACTTCCTCACAAATAAATAATGTAAAATGTACCATTTTCACAATTTTTCCTCTCTTACTAGCTAAAATCCAAGAAGTTAAGAAAACCTATTCCATCATCCGAAGTATCTCGCTTAACACAACCAACTCAAGTAGTCAAAAAAAAAAAGATAATCCCAAATAAAATAACACCATAAATTAGTTCACAATTCCATCCAATATGTTGTGCCACTATTTGTCCATGTCAATTTCCCAAAGTTGTGCAGCCAATTGAAAAGCCCAAAAACCCTTTGCTCTAATTATATACTGACCCGAATTGCGAAATAAAGTAGAATTTTGTTTTACGTATCCGAAATTTGTGAACGGTTGGTCACATTGCTCCAAAGGTTTCTTCAAATCTCAATTTCTTCTTGTAGTGCCCATTACCTAAAATGTAAGTAGAACATAGAGATGGTAGTGGATCAGAGAAAAATGGGTATTCGTTCAAACTGGTTCCGTTTGGACCGGGATGAAATATATATATTGGACGGTAGACGTATACGGAGATACCTGTATAAACTCGTACAACAATGAAGGCGAAAATGGACTTATTCTTACCCCGTCCCGTCCCTCCTTGCCCGCGATACCCGTTATATATATATATATATATATATATATTTATTTATTTATTTATTTATTTATGTAATTATATAATTAAATATATGATCAACCCTAAGTCCTAACTTACTCCTTTATTCCTTCCGATAAGCAAGTCCACCGCCTCCATCTCCACTCAGTCCATCCAGTCTAAGCCCTCCACTTTCAATCAACGGAAGGATTCGAGGGAGTGAAGTGAACGAGTCCAGGCCCTCCATTCGTCCTTTTTCTCTCTTATTTAGATATTTGGCTCTTGAATATGCTCAAAGTGGCCAAATCACTGAAAGACTAATGTTTACTCTTTCGAAGTGGTATTAGTGGAGCTCATCACCGGACAGAAAGGTGTAAATATTGAAAGGCCCAAGGGCCAATAGTGCCTCAATGAATGGGCATGTGTTTCAGAGCTCTAGTTTTTTTATGTTGGCAACATTACATGTTGGTGCTTCTTGTTATATGAAATTTATATTGAAAAATATTTTATTTCCAAGAGGAGCAATGAGATGTCTTCTACACTATCTTGTTGATCTGGTGAACGTTGCCTATTTTGTATCTTTATGGTATCTCTTTGACCAAAGACAACTTTGTAAATTTGTTGGTGGTTTTGCTCATAGTTTAATTTGGAGCAGGCACGCCATTTGCTAGAAGCAAATGCCATTGGGCAACTAATTGATCCATGGTTAAGGAACACCAATTCGGAGCAAGAGGTTTATTGCATGATGCATTGTGCTTCCTTGTGCATTCGTCGAGACCCTGATTCAAGGCCTCGCATGTCTCAGGTTTGGGAATCTGAACTCATGTTTGAAAACTCTAGATAATTTATAATAATGCAACTAATTTATTTGTACCCATACTTTGCAGATTTGCAATTACTCACTGGATCATTGTCTTTTGCAATCCAAATTTTTATGTCTGGTCAAAAAATTAGCAGTTCCAGAATAATAGCATATGTTAGTATTAGGCTATCGTGTAACCTTCTACCTATCACTTGGGGTGTTCTTTTAGAGCAAGAGATCTATCAAACCCCCCTTAGAGTAGAAAACTGAGTGAAGCCATTATGTTGTATTAAATGATGTTAGATTATTTAGTATTTTGTTGGATTATTTAAAATATTAGATTTATTTAGAATTTTGGATTATGTTAGTTTAAGCTTGGAGTTAGGTTTGGACGGGTACACGAGAAGCAGGGATGGGGATTAAAAATTTACCCGTAGACGAGGATGGGGATGAAAATTATACCCGTTAACGGGGTAGATTAGGAATGAACGGAGTTTTTTTAGGTGGGTATAGGGATAGAGACTACACCCCCTGCCCCTACTTTGTTCCACTGACATCCCAGTAAAACACTGTCAGTCAAAATGAAATAAATTTGGTGACCCTATCAACCTTTTTCTACAATAAAAATCAAATTTCAAGTCAATCAATTGTCTTGATTCGTTCAGTAGACTAAAATCAAGACTTACACAAACTTAAATTAGCAATTCCAATTGAACATAAAAGGACAATTACGTGATTTCTCATTTTCATGAAGAATCAAATAAAGAGCTTCTAAAATCAACATAAATTTAGACGGCAGTATTTAAAAAAAAAATATCTGAGACACGTTTATGGCCAAGAATACATATAAAAATAACCTGCAAATTGCAACATCAACTCTATGGCATGAAGTAATTATGCATAGTCAAATAAGGCACATCGAAGCTAATTAATAAACAACATTATGGGAGGATTTTATGGAAGTCATAATTAGGATTGAATTCAATATACTATTGTTCTGTATTTTACCATATTATTACTCTGCCTGTTGGCCACAGTTGCCATAGTACCTAGGATCCTTCTCACTATTCGTACAAATTATACTATTTTGACTAGCTTTACCGGATGTTTTATTATGTGTGTTTAATTGCTCTTCTCGATGGATGACTTACTGTATATAGCGATGTTTATGTCTTGGAGATGGTAGGGGAATGGTATGGATTCAATCTGAGGTAATTATACTAGAACTATATACATTGTTCATTTAATTAATTGTACCAAACATTTTGATATTAATTTGATTTGTATTTTAGTAGTATTGTATAATTTTGAACTCAAAATTTTCTAAGATCTGAAAAATCGATGATAACAAAAAATCAAATAAAAAATGAAAGAATCGGTTTTTTTGATACAGTTGGATGTAAATAACTTTCTGATGATCA
This sequence comes from Ilex paraguariensis, assembly GCA_963454935.2. Lineage (NCBI taxonomy): Eukaryota > Viridiplantae > Streptophyta > Magnoliopsida > Aquifoliales > Aquifoliaceae > Ilex > Ilex paraguariensis. Next base: position 200,181 of record CAUOFW020003636.1, on the reverse strand, counting down.
AAAAATCTAAAAAATATTCCTATTCAATCGCAGTTGCCAAGGTAATCACTAAGATTATGAGCACCCCACTTGTTTGGCAACATGGAAATCTCATTCTCTTCAAGAGGGTGGGTCTTGCTGAAAACCTTTCAGCATCTCTGCATAACTCTGTCCCCAATCACTACAATTGATACTTCCTGCATCAGCAGCCATGGATGCTTTCGAAGCTCGACTCCATTGTTCTTGACATTCAAACTCGTTTTCTCCACAGTGCAATGTCGTCCCTGATTCTCCTCCCACAAGTAAGGGTGATAATGGTGGCAAAGGTGATAATGCCACAGTTGTATCCAAAGTGTGATATTCAGGATGACAAGTAAAAGGTGGTACTGATGCCATTTCCTTAAGCATGTTCAAGTCATCAATCCAACCGGATTGTATGGGGACTTGTTCTGTAGATTCTGCTATGGATGCTGCAGATACTATCTTGTTGCCACTGCTCGCATATTCTTGACACTGATGATCATATCCTTCGAATTGGGTCAGTGAGTGGTTGTGTCCGATCGATTCACCATGTGGCAAGGTGACAACTGATGAATCCACCTTGTCACATTCAGGCCAAGCAAATAGTGGTTCTAATGACAAGTGATGATTAATCCAACCGGATTGCATGGTGGCAACTTCTACCATGGATGAAGATTCCGTAAGCAGCATGTTGAAGTTGTTAATTCCACCGGATTGTCTGGCTACTGCTTCTTCAGTTTCTGATGATGATGACTGTTTAAGCATGTTCCAGTCATAAACTCCACTAGATTGTGTGGCCACAGCTTCTTCAGATTGTGACATGGATGCTGCAGCTAAGATGTTATTATTGGCTGTGTAATCTTGAAGCTGGTATCCTTCAGTCTGGGGCAACAACAAGGGGCCCGACTGAATCAATTTGTGGTTTGGCAATGGAGCAACTTCAAAATCATCTTCTGCAGCGACTACCATGGCTGATTGGTAATTCTCTGCTGTTTCTTCCAAGTTCTCCCGTGAGACATGTCTTTCCGGAAGTTTTTTCTTCTTGATGCAGCAAAGGACATAGTCCTTGAATTTCACCTGATAATCAAGTCATTTAATTTTGGTTAGCTAACAAGAAAAGGAATGAGATCCTTAAAGAATTTATTTGGTTCGAGTAGAAATTGGATAAGCAAGACTGGTTTTCATAATTTTAATAAAAAATCTACCNCAAGTCAATCAATTGTCTTGATTCGTTCAGTAGACTAAAATCAAGACTTACACAAACTTAAATTAGCAATTCCAATTGAACATAAAAGGACAATTACGTGATTTCTCATTTTCATGAAGAATCAAATAAAGAGCTTCTAAAATCAACATAAATTTAGACGGCAGTATTTAAAAAAAAAATATCTGAGACACGTTTATGGCCAAGAATACATATAAAAATAACCTGCAAATTGCAACATCAACTCTATGGCATGAAGTAATTATGCATAGTCAAATAAGGCACATCGAAGCTAATTAATAAACAACATTATGGGAGGATTTTATGGAAGTCATAATTAGGATTGAATTCAATATACTATTGTTCTGTATTTTACCATATTATTACTCTGCCTGTTGGCCACAGTTGCCATAGTACCTAGGATCCTTCTCACTATTCGTACAAATTATACTATTTTGACTAGCTTTACCGGATGTTTTATTATGTGTGTTTAATTGCTCTTCTCGATGGATGACTTACTGTATATAGCGATGTTTATGTCTTGGAGATGGTAGGGGAATGGTATGGATTCAATCTGAGGTAATTATACTAGAACTATATACATTGTTCATTTAATTAATTGTACCAAACCTTTTGATATTAATTTGATTTGTATTTTAGTAGTATTGTATAATTTTGAACTCAAAATTTTCTAAGATCTAAAAAATCGATGATAACAAAAAATCAAATAAAAAATGAAAGAATCGGTTTTTTTGATACAGTTGGATGTAAATAACTTTCTGATGATCAAAAAATCTAAAAAATATTCCTATTCAATCGCAGTTGCCAAGGTAATCACTAAGATTATGAGCACCCCACTTGTTTGGCAACATGGAAATCTCATTCTCTTCAAGAGGGTGGGTCTTGCTGAAAACCTTTCAGCATCTCTGCATAACTCTGTCCCCAATCACTACAATTGATACTTCCTGCATCAGCAGCCATGGATGCTTTCGAAGCTCGACTCCATTGTTCTTGACATTCAAACTCGTTTTCTCCACAGTGCAATGTCGTCCCTGATTCTCCTCCCACAAGTAAGGGTGATAATGGTGGCAAAGGTGATAATGCCACAGTTGTATCCAAAGTGTGATATTCAGGATGACAAGTAAAAGGTGGTACTGATACCACTTCCTTAAGCATGTTCAAGTCATCAATCCAACCGGATTGTATGGGGACTTGTTCTGTAGATTCTGCTATGGATGCTGCAGATACTATCTTGTTGCCACTGCTCGCATATTCTTGACACTGATGATCATATCCTTCGAATTGGGTCAGTGAGTGGTTGTGTCCGATCGATTCACCATGTGGCAAGGTGACAACTGATGAATCCACCTTGTCACATTCAGGCCAAGCAAATAGTGGTTCTAATGACAAGTGATGATTAATCCAACCGGATTGCATGGTGGCAACTTCTACCATGGATGAAGATTCCGTAAGCAGCATGTTGAAGTTGTTAATTCCACCGGATTGTCTGGCTACTGCTTCTTCAGTTTCTGATGATGATGACTGTTTAAGCATGTTCCAGTCATAAACTCCACTAGATTGTGTGGCCACAGCTTCTTCAGATTGTGACATGGATGCTGCAGCTAAGATGTTATTATTGGCTGTGTAATCTTGAAGCTGGTATCCTTCAGTCTGGGGCAACAACAAGGGGCCCGACTGAATCAATTTGTGGTTTGGCAATGGAGCAACTTCAAAATCATCTTCTGCAGCGACTACCATGGCTGATTGGTAATTCTCTGCTGTTTCTTCCAAGTTCTCCCGTGAGACATGTCTTTCCGGAAGTTTTTTCTTCTTGATGCAGCAAAGGACATAGTCCTTGAATTTCACCTGATAATCAAGTCATTTAATTTTGGTTAGCTAACAAGAAAAAGAATGAGATCCTTAAAGAATTTATTTGGTTCGAGTAGAAAATGGATAAGCAAGACTGGTTTTCATAATTTTAATAAAAAATCTACATAAAACCTAGACAAAGAACACGGCGACTCAACAAAAAATAGGGCCTAAACCGAAAATTTACTAAATATTAAACATTAAACTTAATTAAATCTTGATAAAATAAGGCCTAATCATAAGACTAACGCAGAACCAAACAAATCCTATGTGTTTTGAGAATGGGAAAGAAAAGAAGAGAGATTTACATACCTTTTCATGGTTGAGAGCAGAATCAAGAAGGCTATACTCTTTCATATTGTATCCGGCTTTGGCCTTGCCCTTGCCCTTGCCCTTTCCCTTTCCCTTTGTGATCTCGTAAACAAAGTTTCTCTTCCATCCAATATATCTATTTCTTCCATCCATTACAGGCTTCTTTTTATTGACCCCGGTCCATGTACCCTTCTCCGCCACCTTGCGTTCTATTCGACTGCTATTCTCACTCTTCTTCTTCAACTTGGCGAACACATAAACAACTTCCTCTTCAGATCCCGCAAATAGATCCATCGGCTCGACTTGACCATAAAGATCACACTCTGTCACGGCATCGTTGCACGGCAATGGCTGCCCCATTGCCTTGCGCAAAAGATAGCACATCAACTCTCTCTCTGTTGGGTAAAAAATAAAACCCACTGGAACGTTTGGCACCACCATATCTCAATACTCTGTTGGAAATTAGGCTTTGTACGTGAGAGGGGTTGACTGCTATTGCTATATTTACAGGGACAATGGTTTCATCTCATGCAAACTCTTGGTAGTTTAGGATTAGTTCAGAAGCTTCCAAGAGATTCTCTCGCAAAGGCGGCTAATTGATCACGGTTTGGCGGCTAATTAATATTTTAAGTTCAGTGTTAGTATGGAGGAAAAAAAAAACAGAAGAATTATGTGGAGGCCTTCGAGCCAGTGGCGGTTAAATAAACTCCAAAATTGTATTTTCCACCTTTGAATTTTTTTGATATTCATGAAATAAATACTTTAGCTCCAAAATTGTATTTTCCATCTGCCTTTAATCCTTATTAATTATTTCAATTCTGCCACTTTAGTCCACTAATATTTTAATTTGAGCAATGCTGCATAGAATTAAAAATTAAACTTAATAATTCTAACCATTGTTTTTACTGTGGATCCTAGTATTTATAAGAATTCACTATATATTCAATAATTGTGATTATTAAATCTAATTTTTAAGTTCATATAACATTATTTTTTTAATTTATTTCATTTGATTCAATTTGGGTGGCATTTTTTAAACTTGAAGGACCGAAGTGGCATTTGAGAGGTCACCCGTTGAGTGTTGTCACATGAGACGCGTGTAATTAACTACATCCACTAATTAATTTAAATCTCCTTTTTATATTGAACCTTTGTGATATAAATTTAAAACTTGAGAGACTAAAGTGCATAATTAAAATGAAGAGCAATTCTAATGGAACCTAATTTGCTGCCCTAATAAATTATGACTTTTTGATTGACTATGAGTCTTATCAAACATTGAAATCTGCTGTTAATTCAGTGGTTCCAATGAAACTACATTATTATGTCAGCTAATTATGTCATATTTTTGAATAAATATTGAATACAACGGTGATATCATGTCACCACTGATAACATGGTATCACCAACCATTAATAAACCCCAAGCAGGTAATGTTAACTCCACTTGGACTTTTATGGAAGAAGAATTAATGGGGAGTTATTTACTCACGTGATAAGTTGGTTATTAATTTTTGTGTGGTCCATTTACTTTTGAAATTTTATTATTAGTTGGCGATATCACATCACATTATCACGGGATATCACCATTATAATGAATATTTTCTCCATATTTTTATACTTAAATAGTATTTCTCTTAAACGACTGAGTACTAAAGTAACCCTAATCGTATACTTAAGAATTACAAATTCACTTTAAAGTTTATTTTACCTTCCGTAAAAATTTTTTTAACCTTCCCTAAGAATTACAAATTCATTTCACCCCACATGAAAAAGAATGGGATATACACCTTTTCATAAGTTTTGTGATATTCCATCTGCAAAGTAAGTGTTTTTCCCTCCTCGTGTTCATCAAAAGGAAAATTATTATTTTATGTTTATTTTCTAGAGTTAATATTATATCAATTTAACTTCATTTCACAAAAATTAATAATCAGACATTCACTTTAAGCTCCAAGTTCAGTAAAAATGTCTCACTCTGGCACCCATAACCTGAAATCAGGAATAATAGATTTGAATTCAATCAAACATTAGGAAGTATTTTACCTAATTAAATTTGTTTAAAAGAAATATAAAATATGAAAATTGATGGGTCAAGTCTAAATAACTCAATCCATGGGAAAAAGTCCAAGTTTATAGAAGACCAAGCAAGCCCCCTATGAGGTCCAAGACTGTCAAGCCCATCATGGAGCTACGAGAGCATCCAGGAGCTATACCCTTGCCAGTTGAGGAAGATGAGAGGTCGCCAAGAAGAGGAGAGGTCATCAGCTATTAAGTTGACTCCAGTCCGTTATAACTGTCAAGCTACTCAATTACTACACAGACTTCTATAAATTGTAAGCTCCTCCAACACTTGGGGGGCATCTCATAAAAAATCAAGCTCATCCCCTCTCCCTCTTGTAATTCTTGCTCTCCCAACGTACCGGAGTCAATCAAATTTTTGGCGAATCTAGCCATTAAAAGTGGACGTAGGTCTTATTGGCCGAATTACTATAAATCTTGTCTTCTCTATCCCTCTAGTTACTGCATTTTATATTGTTTAATTGATAGGGGGTGTGCAAATTGATTTTGTGCATCATCAGTTTGACGCCGTCTGTGGGAAGCGACACTTTCTTTGTTAAATCTGTCTTCGTCACCGTCAGATCGATGAATCCCCTTGAAGACAATCCACCACGAGAGGAGGAGATTGTTCCTCTGCCTGCCAATCCCACCCCAAATGTGCAGTAGATGCTGGAGACCATGCAATAGCTCGTGGCCCAGAATCAGCAGATTCTGCAGTTAATACTCGGGTAACAAGGAAGGGCACAGCCTGGACCTCAAGCTAGGGAAGCTCCACTCCCTGGTCATCAAGGAGCTCTTCACCTTGGCGTTCCCCATCCAGTCGCCCCCCCTGTGCGCCCCACACAGGGGGCTCACCATGAGGGTCCTCCTCCAACCCCTACTCCGACTCCCTATGATAGAGACCCTCCTCTCCAAGAGGACAAGGGTGAAAACCAAAGCATGGAGTATGAGAGCCATTTTTGTGATAATTCCAGAGTACTTCCTCTCAATCAATGAGACGAAAAAATTAAAAAGGTGCAAAATCAGTTAGGTGACATTTTCAACACCATGAAGGCGCAGGGCCCCGAGACAGTAGACTTCCTCGTAAGTTGAACTGACACACCTTTCAAACCTGACGTAGCAAACTATCCACTCCCCCAAAAGCTCAAGATGCCATCCGTTGAGGCCTTTGACGGTACGAAGGATCCGTTGGACCACCTTGAAACTTTTAAAACCTTGATGCAACTGCACAACGTCCTAGACGAAATCATGTGTAGAGCGTTTCCAACCACCTTGAAGGGATCCACTCGACAATGGTTCGCCAAACTCTCCTCAGCCTCCATTGGCACATTTGTTGAGCTGAACAGGTCTTTCATGTCACACTTCATTGGAGGACGCCGCCACCAGAAGCCTGCCACCCACCTGCTCAGCATAAAGCAGGACCGAGATGAAAGTCTGAGGAGCTACCTCACTCGTTTTGACGAGGAGGTTCTTCAGGTCGAGGAGCCCGATGATAAGGTAAGCATGACCGCCTTCCTAGGGGGCCTCCGGTCATCAAGTTTTCTTTTCTCTGTAATGAAGCGCCCACCGAAGAGCATACCAGAGTTGTTGGCGAAGGCCTAGAAATACATGAATGCCGAGGACATTACAAGGGCCAAACGAGGAAAGTCCTCTAGAGCTGGAGAGAAAAGAAAAGAAAAAGACAGAGATGATAAGAAGGAGAGTATTAACAAGCATAGCAGGACGGAGAGAGTGTCTGCCAAAGATCGGCTCGGTCTTGCTCCTCAGAGAGATCGACAAGCCTTCACTCCTCTCAATGCCGTCATCAGGCACATCCTATTACAAATCTAGGATGACCCCGCAATAAAGTGGCTTGGGAGAATGAAGTCTCCCCCAAATCGAAGGAACCCAAACAAATATTTTCGCTTCCATCACGACCATGACCATGACACCGATGATTGCTATAACCTCAAAAAGGTAGATTGAGGAGCTCATCTAATGGGGTCACTTACACCAGTATGTTGCTGGTAGGGATAAGCGCCAGCACCACCCCATAATTAGGAAGACCAACAGCCTATCGGAGAAATTCACACCATCTCCAGAGGGCTTGCAAGGGGAGGAGAATCCCTCTCCGCTATGAAGGCTCATGCCAGAAAAGCTAAGCACCCCGAGGAATTGCGCCCATCTAAAGCGCCCAAGTATGACAATAGTGAGGTCATATCCTTCTCAGACAAAGATTTGGAAGGGATCCAGTGCCCCTATGACAACCCTCTGGGTCTCACCATGACAGTTGTCAACTTCCAAGTACGAAGGATTCTCATGGACAGCAGAAGCTCTACGGATATCTTGTTCGCAGAGGTATATGACAAACTCAACTTGGGCAGAGCAAGATTGCAGCCCATCAAGTCGCCCCTCATTGGATTCTTAGGGGAGAATGTGTATCCCCTAGAGTCCATCACCCTATCTGTCATTGTCGGAGTGGCACCCCGTAGCTCCAAGGTCATAGTCAACTTCCTGGTGATAGATTACCCTTCTGCCTACAACATTATCCTAGGGCGACCAGCTCTCAACACCCTAAGAGCTGTGCCTTCCACCTACCATCTTATCCTCCGATTCCCAATTTTGAACGGAGTCGAAGAGATCCAAGGAGATCAAGTAGCTGCAAGAGAGTGTTACATCTCCTCAATGAAGACTAAAAAATCATAATAAGCATTGCAAGTGGAGGTCCTTGACCCGCGAGATGATACCAAGTTGGAAAGAGGAGAACCAGTAGAAGAGCTTAGATCAGTGGTCCTAGATAAGGAATATCCGGACCGAAAGGTATACATCATCTCTTCCCTTTCTGAGGATTTGGTCCACTAGCTAATGGACTTTCTAAGGCTCAACATGGACATCTTTGCATGGTCACATGTAGACCTCGAGGGTATTGACCCTGAGGTCACCACACACCACCTTAAAGTCAACCCTCACCACAAGCTTGTTCGCCAAAAGCTAAGGGGTGTCTCTACTAAAAGGGCTCAAGCGATGAAAAAAGAGGTGGGAAAGTTGATAGAGAACGGAGCAGTCAGAGAAGTGGCCTATTCTGAGTGGCTCTCAAATGTAGTGATGGAGACTAAAGCTAATGAGAAGTGGCGTCTCTGTGTCGACTTTACTGAGCTCAACAAGTTGTGTCCAAAAGACAACTACCCATTACCACAAATTGATCTCCTTATCGACACCACTGCGGGACATGAGCTGCTCACCTTCTTGGATGCATATTCTGGGTATAACCAGATTAGCATGCACCCCCCCAGACCATGAAAAGATATCGTTCATTACACCAAAGGGGACCTACTACTATAGGGTCATGCTCTTCAGGTTAAAGAATGCTAGAGCGACTTATCAACGGTTGGTAAACAAGATGTTCCAGTTACAGATCGGAAAAACAATGGCGGTATATGTGGACGACATGCTAGTGAAGAGTCTCGCCGCGGTAGACCACATTCACCACCTCCAGGAAACCTTCTATGTTCTCAGATCATACCGCATGAAATTGAACCCCGAGAAATGCGCTTTTGGCGTTGGATCGGAAAAGTTCCTGGGTTTTATGGTCAACCAAAGGGGAATTGAGACAAACCCCGACAAAATCAAGGTCATTCTCGACATGAAAGCACCTTCCTTGACCAAGGTGCTCCAACGCCTAAATGGGAGAATTGCAACACTAAATAGGTTCGTATCCAAGTTTGCAAACAAATGCTTGCCTTTTTTCAAAATTCTCCGAAAGCATTTGAGTGGGGACCTGAGGCAGAGGAAGCCTTCCAAAAGCTTAAGGCCTACTTGGTTACACCTCCTCTCCTCTCAAATGCTGCACCGGGCGAGACATTATATTTGTACCTCTCTGCTTCCACATCGGCGGTGAGCTCCGTCCTCATCAGAAACCACGATAAAGTACAAAAGCTTATCTATTATGTGAGCAGAGCCTATTGAGGAGCAGAAATCAGGTATTCAGGGCTAGAGAAGTTAGCACTCGCCCTCATCACAACAGCTAGGCGTCCACGACATTATTTTCAGAGTCACATCGTTGTCGTGATCACAGATCAACCTCTAAAGAGAGTCTTGGGAAATCTGGATGTATCTGGGAGACTCCTTAAGTGGGCAGTGGAACTTGGGGAGTTCGACATTCAATACCAACCAAGGGCGGCCATCAAAGCACAAGAATTAGCAGATTTTATTGCTGAGTTTACACCAGCAGAAGAGGAGAATAATGAGGCATCCAGACCAAGCACCCAAGACAACACAGGTGCCCAGGCGTCCAGGCTTGGCGCCCAGACCCCTCCTAGAGACCAGCTCTCCTCTCCAGGCACCCTGTTCTCTTCTTTAGGCGCTCAAATCTCCTCTCCAGGCACCCAATTTTCCACCTCAAGCGCCCACGTATTCTCAGGGGCTCAGTCTAGCTTCCAGGCTCCTAGTGTAATCTCCGAGCCCTCCTCTCTACCACTTTGGAAGCTCTATGTAGATGGCTCCTTGACCAGCGAATGAGGAGGAGCAAGCCTGATCTTGATCAGCCTAGACGATACTCCCCTCAAGTATGCAGTGAAGTTCCACTTTACTACTTCCAATAATGAGGCGGAATACGAAGCACTCCTCTCTAGATTAAGATTGGTGGCTGAAATGGAAGCCTACCACCCGCCACCTACACTGACTCTCAACTANTTCTGCCTACAACATTATCCTAGGGCGACCAGCTCTCAACACCCTAAGAGCTGTGCCTTCCACCTACCATCTTATCCTCCGATTCCCAATTTTGAACGGAGTCGAAGAGATCCAAGGAGATCAAGTAGCTGCAAGAGAGTGTTACATCTCCTCAATGAAGACTAAAAAATCATAATAAGCATTGCAAGTGGAGGTCCTTGACCCGCGAGATGATACCAAGTTGGAAAGAGGAGAACCAGTAGAAGAGCTTAGATCAGTGGTCCTAGATAAGGAATATCCGGACCGAAAGGTATACATCATCTCTTCCCTTTCTGAGGATTTGGTCCACTAGCTAATGGACTTTCTAAGGCTCAACATGGACATCTTTGCATGGTCACATGTAGACCTCGAGGGTATTGACCCTGAGGTCACCACACACCACCTTAAAGTCAACCCTCACCACAAGCTTGTTCGCCAAAAGCTAAGGGGTGTCTCTACTAAAAGGGCTCAAGCGATGAAAAAAGAGGTGGGAAAGTTGATAGAGAACGGAGCAGTCAGAGAAGTGGCCTATTCTGAGTGGCTCTCAAATGTAGTGATGGAGACTAAAGCTAATGAGAAGTGGCGTCTCTGTGTCGACTTTACTGAGCTCAACAAGTTGTGTCCAAAAGACAACTACCCATTACCACAAATTGATCTCCTTATCGACACCACTGCGGGACATGAGCTGCTCACCTTCTTGGATGCATATTCTGGGTATAACCAGATTAGCATGCACCCCCCCAGACCATGAAAAGATATCGTTCATTACACCAAAGGGGACCTACTACTATAGGGTCATGCTCTTCAGGTTAAAGAATGCTAGAGCGACTTATCAACGGTTGGTAAACAAGATGTTCCAGTTACAGATCGGAAAAACAATGGCGGTATATGTGGACGACATGCTAGTGAAGAGTCTCGCCGCGGTAGACCACATTCACCACCTCCAGGAAACCTTCTATGTTCTCAGATCATACCGCATGAAATTGAACCCCGAGAAATGCGCTTTTGGCGTTGGATCGGAAAAGTTCCTGGGTTTTATGGTCAACCAAAGGGGAATTGAGACAAACCCCGACAAAATCAAGGTCATTCTCGACATGAAAGCACCTTCCTTGACCAAGGTGCTCCAACGCCTAAATGGGAGAATTGCAACACTAAATAGGTTCGTATCCAAGTTTGCAAACAAATGCTTGCCTTTTTTCAAAATTCTCCGAAAGCATTTGAGTGGGGACCTGAGGCAGAGGAAGCCTTCCAAAAGCTTAAGGCCTACTTGGTTACACCTCCTCTCCTCTCAAATGCTGCACCGGGCGAGACATTATATTTGTACCTCTCTGCTTCCACATCGGCGGTGAGCTCCGTCCTCATCAGAAACCACGATAAAGTACAAAAGCTTATCTATTATGTGAGCAGAGCCTATTGAGGAGCAGAAATCAGGTATTCAAGGCTAGAGAAGTTAGCACTCGCCCTCATCACAACAGCTAGGCGTCCACGACATTATTTTCAGAGTCACATCGTTGTCGTGATCACAGATCAACCTCTAAAGAGAGTCTTGGGAAATCTGGATGTATCTGGGAGACTCCTTNACCTTCTTGGATGCATATTCTGGGTATAACCAGATTAGCATGCACCCCCCCAGACCATGAAAAGATATCGTTCATTACACCAAAGGGGACCTACTACTATAGGGTCATGCTCTTCAGGTTAAAGAATGCTAGAGCGACTTATCAACGGTTGGTAAACAAGATGTTCCAGTTACAGATCGGAAAAACAATGGCGGTATATGTGGACGACATGCTAGTGAAGAGTCTCGCCGCGGTAGACCACATTCACCACCTCCAGGAAACCTTCTATGTTCTCAGATCATACCGCATGAAATTGAACCCCGAGAAATGCGCTTTTGGCGTTGGATCGGAAAAGTTCCTGGGTTTTATGGTCAACCAAAGGGGAATTGAGACAAACCCCGACAAAATCAAGGTCATTCTCGACATGAAAGCACCTTCCTTGACCAAGGTGCTCCAACGCCTAAATGGGAGAATTGCAACACTAAATAGGTTCGTATCCAAGTTTGCAAACAAATGCTTGCCTTTTTTCAAAATTCTCCGAAAGCATTTGAGTGGGGACCTGAGGCAGAGGAAGCCTTCCAAAAGCTTAAGGCCTACTTGGTTACACCTCCTCTCCTCTCAAATGCTGCACCGGGCGAGACATTATATTTGTACCTCTCTGCTTCCACATCGGCGGTGAGCTCCGTCCTCATCAGAAACCACGATAAAGTACAAAAGCTTATCTATTATGTGAGCAGAGCCTATTGAGGAGCAGAAATCAGGTATTCAGGGCTAGAGAAGTTAGCACTCGCCCTCATCACAACAGCTAGGCGTCCACGACATTATTTTCAGAGTCACATCGTTGTCGTGATCACAGATCAACCTCTAAAGAGAGTCTTGGGAAATCTGGATGTATCTGGGAGACTCCTTAAGTGGGCAGTGGAACTTGGGGAGTTCGACATTCAATACCAACCAAGGGCGGCCATCAAAGCACAAGAATTAGCAGATTTTATTGCTGAGTTTACACCAGCAGAAGAGGAGAATAATGAGGCATCCAGACCAAGCACCCAAGACAACACAGGTGCCCAGGCGTCCAGGCTTGGCGCCCAGACCCCTCCTAGAGACCAGCTCTCCTCTCCAGGCACCCTGTTCTCTTCTTTAGGCGCTCAAATCTCCTCTCCAGGCACCCAATTTTCCACCTCAAGCGCCCACGTATTCTCAGGGGCTCAGTCTAGCTTCCAGGCTCCTAGTGTAATCTCCGAGCCCTCCTCTCTACCACTTTGGAAGCTCTATGTAGATGGCTCCTTGACCAGCGAATGAGGAGGAGCAAGCCTGATCTTGATCAGCCTAGACGATACTCCCCTCAAGTATGCAGTGAAGTTCCACTTTACTACTTCCAATAATGAGGCGGAATACGAAGCACTCCTCTCTAGATTAAGATTGGTGGCTGAAATGGAAGCCTACCACCCGCCACCTACACTGACTCTCAACTAATCGTTAATCAAGTAAAGGGCGAGTTCGAAGCAAAAGGAACCAGAATGCAGGAATACCTCAGCATGGTGAAAAGCTTGATCACAAAGTTCCAATACTTTCAAATCTGTCACTTCTCAAGAGAAGACAACATGGCCGCTGATGCATTTGTCAGGCTCGCCTCATCCTTGGAAGCCCCCGCCACCTGACTGGAACCCCGTGACCTGTCCAGGCAGGTCGATCCCCGCTGTCATAGCGCAACATGGACGCAGCAGGTGAGGAGTATTCTTGGGTCAGAATTCAAACTCAGTTGAATGCCCACTTCTCCAAATTTCATTGGACATGAGGCATTGGGGGGCAAATGATGGGTCAAGCCCAAATGGCCCAATCCATGGGAAAAAGCCCAAGTTTATAAAAGACCAAGCAAGCCCCCTATGAGGTCCAAGACGGTCAAGCCCATTAGAGAGCTACGGGAGCATCTAGGAGCTATACCCTTGCTCGTTGAAGAAGAGGAGAGGTCGCCAAGAAGAGAAGAGGTCATCAGCTATTAAGTTGCCTCCAGTCCGTTATAACCGTCAAACTACTCAATTATTATGCAGACTTCTATAAATTGTAAGCTCCCCCAACACTTTGGGGACGTCTCATAAAAAATCAAGCTCATCCTCTCTCCCTCTTGTAATTCTTGCTCTCCCAACGTACCGGAGTCAATCAAATTTTCAACGAACCTAGCCATTGAAAGTGGTTGTAGGTCTCATTGGCTGAACCACTATAAATCTTGTTTTCTCTCTCCCTCTACTTATTGCATTTTATATTATTTAATTGACAAATGGTGTACAAATCGATTTTGTGCATCATCAAAAACTGAATTATTTTATTTCCAACAAGTAATCTTAAGGTATTTTTCTATGGCGAAAAAGGGTGCATATGTCACAAATTCTCAAAAAAGAAATGAATCGTCTTCTCCGTTAACGATCAACTTTCTATTTTGACACAAGCACTGGGTTCAAATATAGTGTACCGTAAATTCTCCATCAAAAAATGATGAAAGCAATTGCCAAAGTAACCCNTAGGTTCGTATCCAAGTTTGCAAACAAATGCTTGCCTTTTTTCAAAATTCTCCGAAAGCATTTGAGTGGGGACCTGAGGCAGAGGAAGCCTTCCAAAAGCTTAAGGCCTACTTGGTTACACCTCCTCTCCTCTCAAATGCTGCACCGGGCGAGACATTATATTTGTACCTCTCTGCTTCCACATCGGCGGTGAGCTCCGTCCTCATCAGAAACCACGATAAAGTACAAAAGCTTATCTATTATGTGAGCAGAGCCTATTGAGGAGCAGAAATCAGGTATTCAGGGCTAGAGAAGTTAGCACTCNAAAACCGCTACTACTCAACTGCTACATAGTAGAACTTGGAACACCTATAGAGTAGCCTAGCAAAGCATACATGCACTACCATGGACACAACACCAGAGAAACTCAACTAGTACAGTAGTCTAGCACAGAACACAAGTACCCATCGTGGGTATAATATCCATGACATTTTCTTTTGTGACCTTTTGGTTATTTTTTTTTTGATCAGGTCCCTTTTGGTTATTCAATGGGGTTCATTGTGTGGAAACTGTAAAGGTCACTGCAACATATACAGCTTGAACATTTGCCACTCATGATGCGGAAACTTGGCTCTCTTGGAACTGTTAAAGGCCTGCTTGATCTGCAAAAAAGATGAGCAAATACAGAAAAGAAGTTAATATAAGATATTAGAGTTTTGACAAACCAATGGCCGAATAACTTTGAAGTTGTGGATTTGAATCCGAGGAGAGTCACTTCGTTTAGTAATGTCAAAGGCTAAATGTGTATACGGTCTAAACCTCTATCAGCAACACTAAACTAGGTGCCAAAGTTGAACCGTGTTGCACCTTTTATCCTTTTGAGACATCTATTGACGGGGTCTAAACTAGGTGTTATTTTTAATGGCAGTGGAATAGATCGAATGAACTTTTACCTTTGTGGAAAGAAGGGCCTGTCAAATATAGGCATCAACTGAGCTCTTGGAATCATCTCCTTTCTCAGCATCCGAACCTCTTCTTCCTCGATGATCTGCTTCAATTTCAATGTTGCTCTCAAATTACAGACAAAAATTTGTTGATGATGAAGTTTTCCAAGAGATTTGCACTCACCTTCTGCACCTTCTCTATTTGCTTCTTCTGGTGCTCAATGAGATACAGTTTGGTTGCAACCTGTATGTCTACTACTTAAGAGAATACTTTCGATAACAAGTAAAAAAATGGAAGCAAACACTTATGGCGACACTCACTGAGTAGTTGAACATTGCACGTTTAACAGCTCTCTGTTGGGTGTGGAGCTTGATATCAAGTGGCTTGGTGTTTTCTTTTGTGAGAGGTTTCTGGGAAACCTGCAGATGAATTCTCGGAAGGTAAATAATTTGATTAATCCAAAAAAAAAGGTATGCAAATACAAATACAATACAATTCAAAACACGCCACGACCCTGTCTCATTTGGGACTGGGAGAGAGAATATGGAGTGCACATGTAAATTAGGACACACTCACCTTATATTTTTCAATCTGTCTCTCTTTCAGCTGATCATCTGATCTCGACTGTGGACACATCCCAAAGTATATTATTAGAGTAACGTTATAAGGCCTGGGCTATTTCATGAGGTACAACAGATGAAAACTTGTTTGTTCAGAGGTAGAACATATAGCTTTCATTGCCTCACTAGCCGTCTCATGTTTGATGCTCATGCGAGGCACAAATATAATAGATGGTCTTCTGGAATGTGGCATTTTGCTCTTTGGCTTAATTTTTTGTTGGTTAGATCATACTGAAACATTTTGAAACGCCTTAAAATATTGAAATTTTGATGTTGAATTATTGATTTGTTTTGACCTTCATAGAAGCCAAAACTATTTGGTCGTTTCGTAGGAAAAAAAGGAAATTTTGATCCATGTAAAAAAGCAATACTTTCTGCTGAGAACTGGCAGCATGTGTTCAATAAGGTGGCAGCCAAAGCATAAAGCCAGCCAGCTAGCTAGCTTATATTTAAAGGATTGGACACTACTGCTTAGTCTGTCTCAACACAACCTTCTTACGTAGAAAAGCTTCTTATATATTTTTTAAGAAAATAGGGACCATTCCAATCATGATGCCTCTTCATCTGGTACCCTAACCACAAACACACCCACCCACCCACCACTTCCAAGCATGTCATGGCAGGTTGCTGACCTTACCCACCAACACGATTCCTATTGGTTTATTTGTCATATATTTTTAATTGATCCATTTATAGCCATTAATTATGAAAATAAAGAAGTAAAACAAAATAATAAAATAAGATGACTTTACACGCGCCACAACCTTATTGATTAAAAAACGAGATACAACACTAAAAAGTAACGTGTTTGTACGATAGCTGGACCTTGGTTTCCACTTTCTTCGAGCTACCTTAAACGTCATGAAGTACAACTCTGACATATAAAAGTTGAGAAACAAATATTTGTAGTCCTACCAAAGATTGGTTCTTGATGGATTGTTGAGGTGGAATGGATCTCACAACTCCCCTGGCTATAGATGCAACTGCAGCATGTGAAGTACTCTTCACAAGCTTAAACATCCAAAAGAAAAAAAAAAGAGGACAAAGTATAAGTTAGAAGCTGTTTTCAAAAACNTATAGATGCAACTGCAGCATGTGAAGTACTCTTCACAAGCTTAAACATCCAAAAGAACAAAAAAAGAGGACAAAGTATAAGTTAGAAGCTGTTTTCAAAAAAACAGAGAGAGAGAGAGAGGACTGAGAAGTAGTAGAAATATTGACCTTTTGAGCAGATTTGGTGTTTAGGCTCTCCATGATCAGCAGATGGGTTGGAGTGTAACTAAACTGAAGTGTATATAAAAGATTTTGGGGGATGGTTGGAGATTTGTATCTGTCACATGGAGTAATGCTTTCTGTTGCTACATCACCAGCATGTTCAGCCATTTGCATGCTCTCATGCACCAAACTTTCTGATTAAACTTCCCTCTCAAACATTTTGTGGTACCTTTACCCTTTGTAGTTTCTTCAAATCTCCTCTTTGTTCTATCAAGAACAATGCAATTATTCGACTTATTATCTAATCAAGACATGGTTTACTGGACTATATTTCGAATGTAATCTGCTGAAATATTATATAACAATATTCAAACATGCTTCAGAGTTAGTTTAGTACGCTAATTCCAAATGGGTTCATGTATTTAAGTCAAAAACCTCTGGAATCCGGATAGATATTCCAAAAATCCAGCTAAAATCAAGATTTGTATTGATTTGTCTAACTATTTTGGGGGGTTCCTTAAGCATGTTTAATTAGCACTTTGCTTCGTTTCATTGCCAAACCAATCATAATCAACTTAGTTAAGTTGTTTGAGTGGAGAATTTTAAGCAAAATCACAACAACTTTTACGTTAGTGTCACTGTTGGTGTTCATGGATCTATATCCCATCAATTATACTTTTTCTCAATTTTCTTTGAATAGTAGTAGATCACAAGTGATATATCAGTAGGAGATCCACTCATATATAATGGGTTCCATTTGAATTCAAAACAAGGTAGCAAAGGATATATCATTGCGAAAAACCGAGAAAAAAAAAAATTATTGGAATGGAACTAATTAACAGTATCCATCCATAGCTGAAGAGTCCAAAAGCTCACTGTTAGGCATTTCTTGTTAATTTAGTTATTAAACTAAAGCTGGTAGGTAATCTTTCGTTTTTGGGAAGTTATTGCCTTCTTGTCAACAAGAATAGGCGCATGAACAATTGTCATACAGTTAGATCTTGATTAGAAAATTAACCAAGTGATAAATTGCTTATACATGAAGGAAGTTAGAATAATGGAAAAACCCTTACNTGTCATACAGTTAGATCTTGATTAGAAAATTAACCAAGTGATAAATTGCTTATACATGAAGGAAGTTAGAATTATGGAAAAACCCTTATAGAAAGATGATAGATTATTATATATTCTCGTTGTAACTTTGTTTTTTTTTTTTTTAACCAAGTGATATTGAGACGTAAGCGTCTACTGTATTTTGGTGATCGAAGATTTCTAGTATTTGAAGCAGACTGGTCTGTTTGGTTTCTTATCATTTGATTGTAAGTTTGTAACCTTAGGTANTAACCAAGTGATATTGAGACGTAAGCGTCTACTGTATTTTGGTGATCGAAGATTTCTTGTATTTGAAGCAGACTGGTCTGTTTGGTTTCTTATCATTTGATTGTAAGTTTGTAACCTTAGGTTTGTTTTGTAGTTGTTTTATGAAGTAAATTATATGAACAAAACTTGAGATTAAAAATACAATAATACTACTTGAACCTAATTTATTCACTTAGTCACATTCTGTTATTAGATTGACAGTGAAANATTGTAAGTTTGTAACCTTAGGTTTGTTTTGTAGTTGTTTTATGAAGTAAATTATATGAACAAAACTTGAGATTAAAAATACAATAATACTACTTGAACCTAATTTATTCACTTAGTCATATTCTGTTATTAGATTGACAGTGGACTCGACTATTAGTAAGAATACACTGTCAATTCAATGATTATGATACTTTAGGTCAATAAAAAAAATTAATGAATTAAATTTAAATAACATTTTTCATATAAATAACAGTAATGTATCCATGAAATGAAAAAGTTTATACAACTTGTTATGGCCCGCACTTCGGTAAAAGAATAGGCTAAATATTGTTCAAATCAGATCAAAGTAGGTTAACTAAAAACGAATAATAATAATTATTGCAACGATAGTGTGATGCCCATAGAATAGCCTTGATTGCCTTTGTATNTATAAATAACAGTAATGTATCCATGAAATGAAAAAGTTTATACAACTTGTTATGGCCAGCACTTCTTTTTTCCCCCTCCTCGGGTAAAAGAATAGGCTAAATATTGTTCAAATCAGATCAAAGTAGGTTAACTAAAAACGAATAATAATAATTATTGTAACGATAGTGTGATGCCCATAGAATAGCCTTGATTGCCTTTGTATGATATCCAACTACATCAGTGCGAATAGTATTGGCATCTCTCTCTCACTCTCTCTCTCTTCCTTTTGTGATGATTGTTTTTGACAATAACAAGGGATACTCTAATGCTTACGTTATATTGCACCTCTTTCTAATTTCTGGTTTTAACGGAATAAATTTGTTTGTTTGTCAAGTCAATCAGTAATTAAACAGCTGATACAGAGCTAGCTTCGTTTCATATGAGGAATGCACGTGAATGATGACATAGATTCTCTAACCCATGCAGCATATCATGAGAATGAATTGTATTGGCATCATTTTAGAGTCCCAAATGTGCAAAGAAGAACCAATAATAACGTACAAGAATTATGCCACATAAATAAGCCCAATAGGGCCAAGAATCATCTTATTACGGGTTCTTTGAATTCATGGTTGTTAAACAAAATGAAAAATGCACACAATCGTCAGCAAACCACGTGCATCAAATCAAGCAAAACGTCTCTTATGACAAGTTATATTTTACTGTAACATAATGGGGACGACCGTGCTTGAAATACAAGTCTACTGGAAAAAAGAGAAGGCATTGGGCATTTATGTAATTTTTCAGCAAACATAAAAATTTGTATGCTTCATACAAATTGCATCATTCAGAAACTACAGCAACCAATCACTTTACCAAAAATGAGAATAACCCTTCTTTATGAATTGAGCAGCCATCTGGATTGATAAGTGGATATTTTAGGATGTTTACACATGATCATCATCTCTATTACTCTTCAGAAATCTTGAAAAATGTATAGGATAAGATCAAGTTGCTGATACCATCCATTTTAGGATCTGTTTCGAACTCGGGGTCTATATAAAAGAACACCTACAAATGCATGGTAAAGTGTAACAAGTTGCAATAGTGTAACCCCGGAAATTCTCAATGAAAAGAAAAGCAGCTAGAAACTGCTTACAGGCATGTCAATTTGCTCCCCAGGTAGAAGTCGCTGCTCCTCAAAGCAAAAGCATTGTATTTTGTTGAAGTAAACTGCAGCCTGGAAAAGGTCACAGCCTCTTAATTTCTTTCAGAAAATCTAGAACAAAGAAATGAGCCAATCTGAGATTCCTCTTTTTTCCAAAATACAACTCAAACTCAGATTCTCCGACAAGGCCATCTAAACTCAACCATCAAACGTTAAATGGCAAGAAAAAAATACGTACTGATTGAAGTGATCAAACAAGTTATTACGTGCATGGCAATTATTGGAACAATACTGAGAATGAAAAGGAGAAATACAAGATAAAGACAGTACTTTTTATGCCAAAAGCATCTTCGACAAGAAAATGCCTAATTTGGGCCTCCATGTGGCAAAACTGCAAGTCAAACTGTGTAATGCAAAATGTATCAACCGACATCCCATACCATTGTATCAGCATTTTTTTTCCCTCAAAAAGACTCAGCAATTTCTATCTATAAAAAGAAAGGCATGTTAATTTTACCAGCACTGAGCTGTCCACAATGTTGAAAAATGGGTCAACGATTGTGCATTTGATACTTGGAGATTTCCAATAACAAGACATAATTGTCATATTTATCTAGGGAAACAGAATCCACTATGTTTCTAGGGACCCCATAAGTTCCAACTCTAGAAGAGATGATTCAGAGAGGGAAAAAGAGCACAGTTTTGGGCCCTTCAAATCTTCCAGTACAAATTTCGGAATCAAATTGTCTGTCTTTATTTATTGAGTAATTTACTTTTCACTCTAATAAAGTCCCTTTCTTATCACAAAAAGTTAAAACAGGAAATGCAAAAGAGAAACCTGCTGCTAAATCTTCGGTGTACTATCCTGATATGCATGCACCAGATTTTTTGGGAAGGCACTATCATAACGTAAAATCAAACATGTGCCCAAACGTCACACACACAGAGAACTGACTGCCAAACCCTGATTAAACATACTCTACCTCTGACACACCCTTAAATCTCCTACTAATTTGTAGTATACTTCGGGTGTTTGGTTCTTAACAACTCATGCAGAATATGCTGGAATTAAAGTTGCTACTATAATGATAATAAAACCATGCCTAATGGCCAATAATGACAGTTTACCTAATCAAATCTGGGTGATCCAGAGAAGGTCCATGCTCTAGTCACATCTATCAAGGTGAATTAGTTACTTCAGAGGAAGAGACCAGTTCTTTTCAGTATGTTTGTGAGTAAGTTTGCGTATAATATACCAACACACTTCACCACATACTACATGAAAATCTCAGGACTTCAATGTTCTTATCGAAGTACATCTAATACTGGGAATTGAATTGTGTATCATGGTACATACACCTATAGTGACAATCAACTAAGAATTGTCTTTTATTAATCGGACAAACACTCTTTCACATAAGAACAGATTTGTGTTGCAGAAGCATTGACTTGGGACAAGATTCAGCATGAGTTTCAACTCTAAGAGACAATTGAAACAGGAATCCTGTGACATACGAGAAATAGTCGATGCATGTTTAAAATTTTAAAAATTATTTTCCAAATAATGGATGGCGAAACAAGTTCTGTACACACATTACAAATATCCAAGCATTATCAAACTGTTTTAAGATTATATTCTTAGTCAAAACTCAAAGCATATCAGACACCTATCTCTTTTCCTCTGATTTGATGCTACAGTTGTCTTCCCATGTTGATTAGTGAATATCCTATGGTATAAAATCAAATATAATAGTAAATTCATCCTTATAATATTGGGGATACCATACATCCATTTTGCTTCATTTGGATATCATAAAATCATTATAGACCTAAGTAAATCATAATTAGTCACTGCCACTACAAATTAAAAAAGATCATTAATGTAAAGAGGAAAATCACTAAAAATGCACTTGCGTTAGATTATAGAGCTCCCAAAAGCACAATGTTAATTCTATATTGTCACTAAAAGTGATTTTCTGGTATGCTACATCATTCTTAACTCAAATGTCATATATGGGAAGAATCAAACTAAGATAAGGCTTTTTAAGAAACTAGCAATGCACGTAAATAATTTTTATACACAAAAATTAATAAAACATATTAGGTATGTGTATCTGAATTAAATATCATTTAAAATTTACCAAAGTTAATTTTTCATTGCTTATATTTTATTATAAAATTATGAAAACTTAGTATGTTCTCAAAATTCTTTGTTCTAACTATAAAAAAAAAAGATTAAAAAAATAGTTAAAGTTCTATTTTTTTTAAAAAATTGTAATTGAGATTGATTTTTTTAGTGATATTTGAGAAATTAAATTTCTTGAAATTCATTTGATTAAGATTCCACTAATAATTCTTTGAATAAAATAAAAATAATTGTCAATATACTAATCACATTGAAACCTTATTGTAATTAGGAATTAGTTAGGCCAATTCAGATAAGATTTAATATACTACTTTATAATATATATTATCAAGCAAATTAATATCTAAAGAATTCAAGTTTTACTTAAAAATATACTACAATATTTATTTTTACATAAAATATTAGTACAACTTAAAAACTTTATTGTGACTGAAGAATTATACTGATGTAACATAAATTGATTTTGAAAAATTATATATACGATTATTTTTTATCTTACAAATGAAATGATTAAACTTTTTGAAGAAAAAGAAATACACAGGTAGGGATAATGTTATCTTTACATATGAGATGAGTAATATTAAATTGATGGAGTTTTGAAGGTTTTTTTAACAGTTTATTGAAAATATAATGATGTATTTTTTAAGGGTAATATAGTCAATCACAATTTTGTATAGAAACTAATATTTATATATAGAGAATAAATAATTAAAAGAGATATTATAGATAATTTGGAGATTTAAATACATAAAGATATGATGATAATTTAGATATTTAATTGTGAAAGGATGGAGTGATATTTGCAATACTATATAAGGGTAAAATAGATATTCAAAAAAACTTTATCTTAAGATACTTTTATTAATAATATAGATAGATTTTACACCCTACACATGATTACTCATAAAACAGTGGGACTTACGGTATAAACTCACTCATGCTCTCCCACAGGCCACAACTAATAAAATTCATTCATGTTCCCCAAGTCTAAAGTTTGAATCAACTTATGAAATCATTTGCTAAACCAGCTTTTGTCAGCTTGTCGACCCAAAAAAAAAAGAAAAGATTTTGTCACCCATGTGCATCCCTTTTTTGCTAGTCCCATCACAAAAAAAAAATTCTAGAAAAATTTGAAAAAGAAAGGAGAGCATTGTATCACTGCATACTCCCTTAACTCTTTATTTTTTTATTTTTGGGAGGACGGACTGGGAGAGGGAAAGGGAAAGGGAAAGGAAGACGGAAGGGGAAGGGGAAGGGGAAGGGGAAGGGGAAGGGGAAGGGGAAGGGGGAGGGGGAGGGACAGGGAGAGTGAGATTTGAACTCTTGACCTTAACAAGATAAAACCTTCACAAGATAAGCAGTACCATTGGACCAAAGGCCCTTTGGCATAGTTATTAAATCGTGTATCGGAAGGTGTATCGTTTTTTAAAAATAATGTATCGTATCGTGTATCATAAGATACGCTGTAATTTTAAATAAATAATAAAAAAATATATATACTTTTGAAAAAAAATTATACACTCATAAAAATATAGCATATCATTAATACTCCACCACCTATTCAAGTCATTAACATAGTTCACTAATATTATAATGCAAAATTTACAACCATAGTTCACTAATTCAAACTTTAAACACCAAAGAGACTTTTAATCCAAATTTCTAACATTCATTTTGAACTCAATCCATAAAATTAATCAAGATTAATGTCTTATTTAGACAAAACAACGTCGTTTTATCAATGGCGGGGATAAAATTAGTGTCTTATTTAACAAAATAAAGTCGTTTCAGGAAAAAAAAAACAGACTTTATGTGTATCAATCGTATCGTAAAAACGTATCGTATATCGGACGATACGATGCAAAAAAAGATAAATAACTATGATCCGTATCGTTTTATCTCTGTATCGTAACATATCGTACGATACATATCGCGTATCGTACGATACTAACAACTATGCCCCTTGGTACCTTATAGCTCTTTAAAGTCTGCAATCAAGCTTTATATGACGGATTATGAATGTAAATTTGGATTTCAATTTCACATTTATCTTTGAGAATTTCGAGTTGAAAACCACAGCACTGCTGCCACTTTTATTTTTCATTATTTTGGAATACGTTTGCAATCCTTTTTTCTAGCTTCCATTCATTATACTATGAATTATAAGACCCTAAAATGAGCTAACAAACTCAATACATGACATGTAGTCACCTAATCAAGAACTAAAATTCTAGGATGGATCACGTATACTTTTATTTCTTCTTACAAAAAAGGATTTGAGGGGGATACAGCCCGTGTCTTGTTGTAAGTTGCGCCTCACTAAGAGCCAAATAAGGAGGCTCAACGGAATCAAGGCGGAAGTTTGTTGCTCCCCATAGTCATGCTTTTGACCTTGGTCTCCCCGAACCATGTGGATGTGGGGCGTTAGATCACCACTCTCGATGCTATCGTGTAGTACCAAGCATGGTTGTTTCCTAGATTGAAGTGGTCTTTCATTGCCCTACCAAACAAAAGAAGTCGCTATCGAACAACTTGCCCTACTGAAGTACCAAGGTGTGCTCCGCCCAGTGAATAAGAAATGGGTTTGTGCTTGAATTGAAGTGGTGAGGTCACAAAGAGGGAAGTATGGCTGCTATTGAATAAAGGTAGGATCTTCGCTTTCCTTTAGAATGAAAGTCGCTATGAAGCCGTACTACTTACTTTGTTTGATTCAAAAGGTGAACAACCCCCCAACTAATCCTATGGTTGTGGGGTACTTGTGAAAAGATGCCTTGGATAAACCTTTCAATATTTTGGACAAGAAACTTATCACATGATGCCTCCAAATATAAACTTCAAACTAGCATCAACTAAAAACAGAACCAAATAATACATTCTAAGTCTCCGCATTCCTCAAACTAACCTTTATTAAGCAATAACTCCAATAATGATGATTTATTATAGAGATCAGAAAGCTAACTTGAACACCACATAAATGAAAGAAGAACAAATGAAAATTTTGAATATTTGTACCTTCATGGGTGTAACATTATATGTAGATACACCAGTTATGGGTGTTGAACTTCGATTTTCAGCAGTGTAAAATGCAAGGGCACTCTCTCCTGGCTTAACCCTTACCTACAGTACATTTCAAGAACATCACATTACAATATCTAGACATAATACATATAGAACTTCTAATCTAATAGCTGAAGAATTGAGGTAAAGTAGTACACTGACACTGATAACACCGAGTAGAAACTGATGTAAAGAGGATTGTCTAACAATGCAATTTATTTTCTCTGTATGGAGCATTAGTTTTGTGGGCCCATAATGTAATAGAAGTTTACCACCTGTCAATAAAAGGCCAATTTTTTGCTTACCTCTTCTTTGTCTATATTGTTGGTTTGGAATTTTTTTTTTTTTTTTGCTTTTAATTTTTTGTGGCTTTATTTCCTCTTAATTTTCCCATGGTGATAGAATGATTGCCATTGTTTATACATACCTCCATGTGCACCTACATGAATAAACATTCATACACACATAACAGCATGATTTAATATTTTCTATTAATCATTCTTTAATATTGACAATATCACACACTGGCTAGAATGCAAAGAGAACTTATTCCAATTTCGTTTGTTTGTATCAGTTTCAAAGAAAGCACCTCTCGTTGTGTAGGAACAAACTTCCAAGGCATTCCATCCGCCACATCAGCATTGAACTGCACCACAATCTCCCTATAAGAACAATACCAACAATTCATTAAAATTAGACGTACAAAAAATTAAGGGGGCTCCATCTTAGTCAAGATTTTAGTAATATACTGTCTAAATAGGATAGCAAGACTAGAATCCACATGATAAATATATAGTATGATTATATAATCCTGAAATGAATCGTGTCACTACTTTTAAGTGAGGTTTTTAGAATGAAATGAGATAATACAAGATAAATTGTGGGGGTTGATTTTCAGAAGACAAACTTGAACATTTTCCAAGTGACTAAATGGCAAACGGTTTAAACCTGGTCGTAATGGTTCCATCTTGAGCATGCCGCACAATTTTTTCTTCCACACTCTGGATAAACAGTAAGACCTGTGTCATTACCCAATAGTCCAAAAATATAAACATCTTCCTTATCATAAACCGAGATCTCACCTCCTTGCGCTGAACGGTGCCCCCATAACCAGTAGCTTGGCAGAATCTCCTATACAGAGGAACTGCAGCATAACTACATCCGACCATTGCAAATACCAACCCTGTCAAGTATACAAGCATCTTCGTCGACTTTTGTTCTCTGGAAATAGGAGTAGGAACATATTGCCGATGAAAACTAAGAAAAGGAGAAGACCTCTCCAAACTCCGAGTTCTCAAAGGCAAAAACCCATTACACCTATCCAACGACACCTTACTAAACTCAGATCTTGACATCAAACGCCCAAGTCCAAAACCATATTCTCGTGCATAGCTAGTATTATTAGCCCCCAGAAAATAATATTTCTGCCAAAATGCTTTGTATAAATGCCTGAATCAAAAAGAAAGGAATGGAATATCCATTTGGATCAAACGATTGGTCGTTACATTTGCATGCATACATACAAAATCATACATATAGATAGCTATATTTGTTGATGCGAAATTCAGCAAGGAATGTGCTTCTTTTTCTTTTTCCTTTTCCTTTTATTTTTTGCAAGTTTGGAACATGCTTCATATAGATGCAGATACAGCATTTTGCAATTAGACCAATACCTGGATTGATAAGGGGAATGCTGTACAGTGTTGTTAATGTAAGGAAATAGATGGGTTCTTCTGGAAAGTCTGGATAGTGACATTATTGAAAGGACTTTGTACCGCCAGGTATCAAAACATCCTCAATAGCATCTGAAACAAGATGAAAGTTAACTCAATTTAAATAGAGGAAAAATATAGCCTTTTCGAATTACCATGCTTCAATAAAATAGCTTTCAGATTGAAATAATAAAATCCTGGTTATGAAAAGATTCAAATTCTGCCAATCCTTTGTTTTACCTCAATTATCTTGGAAACCAAATAGGGCACTCGATAGCTAGGTTACAGAACTGAAGATAGGAATTTTGGAATGGAATACCTCTTTTTCGTGTTTTTCATAGAAGAAACTGGAATGGAATCATAGTTATTAAACCTAGCCCAGACCTCAACACAACAAAAAGACTATTCATAGGGTCACTTGTTCAACCGTTGCATCAACCAGTTGGATCATTCATACAATAAAAATTAAGAACAATTATTAATAACAAAATTATGCCAAAAATTTGTAAAACTTGAAAAATATCATGATTTATGTTAAGTGCATAAAAAAAAAACACAGAAAATATCAAACACGTCCACAATGCGTCCAACTTTCAAGACAATTAGGAAAGGTAAGTAGATAAAAGAAAGAAATGCAATGATCAAACCGTAGTGATTAAAGTAAATGGAAAAAAAAATGAATACTCAAACCATATTCATATAGTGCAGGGAAAAAAAACAAAATATATGACAGCGTGGCATAAGGCGTCAAAAACACAATGAGAAGAAATTGGTAAGTCCTGAAGTCACAAGTCTAATAACATTGTCCTTAATCAAGTCAAAAGTTCACAATCGCAAGTGGGTTTTAGCCTTTTCTCTCTGCAAAGCCAGCAGTCCAGAGCAAGTGTAACACATACAATTAAATATATTCCTTTTTTTTTGGTAATTAAAAGAACCGTCGTGATACTAAAATGAAGCATTTTATAAAGAAGGGAAAATTAAGAAAAAACTCTTGAAAATTAACACAAAAGCATTAAGAAACACAATATGCTAATCAATTATGAATAGGCAGTTAGCCTTCATGCCCCATCCATCTTCAGTAGAATCAATCCATCAGTAAGGAACAATATCGTCAATATGAATTCAAAACCCAGAATATTATCCTTTTGGAAGAAATGAACTTTAAACTTCAATTTGAGCACATTCGGCTGCGCCCCTGCACTGTGTAACACGCCAAAATGAAGAATGAAAAGTTATTTTGAACAAACATTTTGCGTTTCGTTTGAACGATTTCTAAAACAACATAAAGTAGAGTTATATAACAAAATTTATAATTCACAACTTCTAGAAGAACATATTCAAAATTATGGTTCTTGAGTGGGCTGTAACCATTAACAACAATGCAAACAATGCAATCCACAAATTTCGACAAAACAATCGACAAAAATATTTAGGGGTCATTTGGTAACGTTTTTGTTTTCGCGTCTTCAAAAAAATAAAAAACAAAAATAATTTTTCTCTCTATTTTGTGGTAATCACTGAAACATAAAATACGTTTGGGAGTCATTTGTGTTTACCAAATTATAAGAAGAAAAATTAAAAACATGTTTGATAACCACTTTAAACTATATCCTTAAGTCCCCTGTTTTTCCTTTCAAAAATGCTATTGAGACTTAACAAATTAAATCAACTTCTATTAGTTGTTCATAGCCAGAAATTTCTGCAAAGTTGATACAAGGTCTGGCTTCAACTGTTTATGTTTATTATTACGCTTTAAAAGCAGCCATTTTTTCACTTCATAGAGACCATTAATAAGTGTTGCAGTGGTTCATCTACAATTTACTATTCAACATAGCCCATCAAGGCTTTAGTCGATATCTCAATGTTAGTGAACTTGGGGGGTTAGGAAAAAAAACAAGAATTTATAATTACATTCAAGTAAGCAGCAATTTTTTCCTCCTTCAAGCTCAGACTTGTTGCCACTGCCTAGAATCGAAAACCATCAGCAGCATAAGGTCCCAAACTTTTCACCATTGTCATCCAAATGGTTACAATTTGTTCACTTACACAATTAATCAAACATATTATGCTCAATTTTTCATATGGGAACAATTTGTTCACTTACACAATTAAACAAACATATTATGCTCAACATTCTAAACAACATACATACACACACAACACACAGGCATACACACAACATACACACACACAACACACCCATCGGATAAACACACACAGAAACCCTATACACACACATCAAAACAGAGGCAAACACACACTCAATCAAAGACGATACAACAATACACAACAAGCTTGAAATATATGCACCAAAGCTTGAAATAAATCAAAGATCTATGTATATTTATGCATATATATACAGATATGTGTATATATATGCATATATATTCCCAGATCTATGTATATATAGAATTGTATATACATACCTTCACAGCAACAGAGAGATCGACAGAGGGTTCCGTTGAAGCAGGCAGCAACGAAGATCGTTCAAGCAGCAAGATGTGAGGGAGCATCGATTGGCCTTGCAGAACACAGAGACACTTCACATGCCTCGGTTCGTCTTCGTAGACGGAGAGACAGGAGCGAGAGCGAGAGAGAGAGATGAAGTGAGGATGCCTTCTGAAGGCAGCTTTTATTTCCACAAATAATGAGCGGCTTTTGTTAGTAACAAGGATCGAATCGCAGACTTCATTAAAACCTTTCAGCCCAGCTAGCGCATGTTTCGTGTGTTCCTAGACACATTTTTTTTTGGGTTAATTATAAGTTGTACCCTAAAAAATAGTTCGAATCTCAATTTAGACGCTTAAAGATAAAAAATTTCAAATTATACCCTCAAAGATAAAAATTTATATCAATGTGCACCCCAAAGATAAAAAATCTTAATTTTCACCCTCAAATATAGAAAATTTTATCACCTAAAACTAAATTGATAAATTATACCTAGATCCCTTCATGCTTGTCACTTAATCATTTGGACTTATTTACATTTAGAATATTACTCCTATATCTCATGGCATTTGTGCAAGTGCAACACGTAACTCATTTTCGTTGATATATGTTAATATAATTGTTAAAAAATATAATTTTATCCTAATAAAAAGTTATAATTTTATATTATCTTTTTTTTTGTGGATCCGATATATTCTAAAGTTCAAAATCAAGCTTATCATTTGAATGTCTAATAGAATGTAGATATTTATATAATATTTTCTATATCAATGCAATATATTACTCAATGTGCAATCCTTTATTCTATTAGACATTCAAACGATAAAACCTGATTTTGAATTTTAAAGTATATTAGACATATAAAATAAAAGGTAATATAAAATTATAATTTTTTTATTAGAATAAAATCATATTTTTTAAATGTTATATTAATATATATCAACAAAAATAGGTTACGTGTTACACGTGCACAAATATCATGAGATGTAGGAGTAATATTCTAAATGTGAAGGAGTCCAAATGATTAAATGACAAGCATGAAAGGATCTAGGTATAATTTATCAATTTAGTTTTAGGTATACATTGATACAAATTTTTATCTATGATGGTGTAAATTAAAATTTTTTATATTTGAGGGTGTACATTGATACAAATTTTTATCTTTGATGGTGTAAATTAAGATTTTTTATCTTTGGAGGTGCACATTAATACAAATTTTTATCTTTGAGGGTGTAAATTAAAATTTTTGATTTTTGAAGGTACAAATTAAATTCGAACGATTTTGGAGAGTACAATTTACAATTAACCCATTTTTTTTTTCCCATTTTCCTATCTTATTTTACAACTTAGATAAACACATAAAATAAAAGTAAATACCAAACATATTTTTGTTTGTTTTTTATTTAAATCTAAAAACAAAAACACAAACCATAAAACAAAAAAACCAAACAAACGGCCCCTAGAATCAATCACCAGAATCGTGCCTTGAAGAACAAATCAATGTTAAATGATTAAAAAACCAAATACATACATTTGAACACAGACACTACTTCCGCCAGAGTTCAGGGGCCTCACATGGCGGGTGATAGAACACCCAAAGAGACATTTATATTTCGTTTGGTTGGAAGAGTAGAAAGTAGGAGAATATATTTTTTATATTTTAAGGAAGAAAAGTAAGAATGATATATTTTTTTTTTCTTTGTGTTTAGTAAGATGGATAAAAAATAAAAATAATTAATTTTTTTTTTATGTTGACTAGATTATGGGTAACAATCTAATCGTGTCGTGTCAGATTCGTGTTTAGTCATTGCAGGTTCGTGTTAAACATTTATCAAACATAACTCAATTCATTTAACTAATCGTGTTATGTTGAGTTGACATGTTTATTTTTGCATCATATTCGTATTTATATTCCTATTCACTCACACAAATTTTGAATAAAAAATTTAATGCTAATATTCTATTTTCACTTAATTGAATTCATGCTCATACTTTTTCTACAAATTAAAAATTAACTTAAATAAATATAATAATAATGAATAAAAATATCTTTTTTATATAAAAATATGTCATTGTTTAATAAATAGTTACAAATAATTAACATTTTATATCTATAATACTAGTTAAAATGTTAATTTTGTATTACCATACAAACGAGAAAATGGAGAAAATATTTATTCTTAAATAATCAAGTTGATAGTGTCAATTTTGGGTCTGACAGATTGAACTGAATATAAAGTGTTTATATTTCGTGTTCATATATTAGATCATTTTTGAGTTTGTGTTGAGTTATAATCAAGTTAGTGTCATAAAATCTATGTCGAGTTTGAATCGTCATCGTGTTAAGTCAAAAATTATGAAATTAATGTATACATAATATATGTATATGTATATCTATATCTATCTATACTAAGCAAAAAAAAATTGTTGGACTAAAATAGCCATGACAATAGGACTAATGCCGATTGTATCATATCTTCTTAAAATTGCACCGTTACTCTTACTTCAGGCAGGTAAAGAGGCTGGCCTCTTCGAGTTCCGTCTACTCTTAGTCCCAAGATTTTTTATGCTATTTATCATTTGTTTCCTATCGCCCTAACCCTTTCGATACCGGTTTTGGTTTGTCAAAAATGGTGGTGACACCACCGAGCTTTCTCGCCATGCCTCGATGCGACGGCGCAGAGTGACAATGGGTCTACTTTCAGAATGTGTTTTCTGCAAGGATTGCCTTCTTCTTCAATAACTCGCTCCATTTTTCGCCATGCGATAGGATAGCAGATTTCTTCGAAATCAGCCAATTCTCAGTTCGATGTGTTCCGACCAAAGGTTGATGAAATGTCTCTTCTCATCAACAACACCGCAAACTTCTATATAGTAACAAACCAGTCTCTCTCTCTCTCTCTCCAGTTTTCAATCATTACATGTATGTAGGTATATATAGAAGTTTATCTCTGTGGGTAAGTGTTTGTGCACGATAATTTGGGGGTTTTGTGTCTTTGTTTATTTGCACATCTGTAAGGGTAGAAATCGCTACGGATTTCATCCCTCCACTTGAAGGATTCCGGCTGACCTAGCGGCACCGAGTCCCATTAGTCTTTACCTCTCTTCGCCAATAGGACCCTTTCCTAAGGCACATCGGAAGAGAGTCGTCTTCCCCCTGCCATATAAGTGAACACTTCCTATGGAGGAGGTACCCACTAGCGACCTAATCAGGTGCCTAGTGGGTACCTCCTCCATAGGAAGTGTTCACTTAAATGGCAGGGCGGAAGACGACTCTCGGGAAGACGACTCTCTTCCGATGTGGGATTGCCTTAAGAAAGGGTCCTATTGGCGAAGAGAAGTAAAGGCTACTAGGGTTCGGTGCCGCCAGGTCAGCCGGAATCCTTCAAGTGGAGGGATGAAATCTGTAGCGATTTCTACCCCTTACAAAAAGGCGCCTTTCTGTAAGGGGTAGAACCCTCTACTAAAGATTTCGGTNGTGTTTGTGCACGATAATTTGGGGGTTTTGTGTCTTTGTTTATTTGCACATCTGTAAGGGTAGAAATCGCTACGGATTTCATCCCTCCACTTGAAGGATTCCGGCTGACCTAGCGGCACCGAGTCCCATTAGTCTTTACCTCTCTTCGCCAATAGGACCCTTTCCTAAGGCAATCCCACATCGGAAGAGAGTCGTCTCCCCCCCTGCCATATAAGTGAACACTTTCTATGGAGAAGGTACACACTATAGAAAGTGTTCACTTATATGGCAGGGGGAGAGACGACTCTCTTCCGAGANTTCTTCGAAATCAGCCAATTCTCAGTTCGATGTGTTCCGACCAAAGGTTGATGAAATGTCTCTTCTCACCAACAACACCGCAAACTTCTATATAGTAACAAACCAGTCTCTCTCTCTCTCTCTCTCTCCAGTTTTCAATCATTACATGTATGTAGGTATATATGGAAGTTTATCTCTGTGGGTAAGTGTTTGTGCACGATAATTTGGGGGTTTTGTGTCTTTGTTTATTTGCACATCTACTGAAAAATGGGCTTAGATCTAAATTGGGTTTGCTTTGAGATTTATATTCTTTTGCTTAAGTTTAATAGTATTACCAAATTTTCAACTGTTAAATTCACTTCTTTTTCATGTGTCTGTGTGAATGAGCATCTAAGAAATGATAAGAGTTTTAACTCTTTTTAGATACCATTCCTGCAATTACACTTTTTCTATCAATGACTTGAATTGTGGGAATTAGGATTTGCAAACCTTGCCAATAGAATTGGTTGATGAGTATCAGAGAGGGGCATGGACAACATATTGAGTATACGTATCTTTAGTTAACATAATATCTTTGATCATCAACCATAAAATTATCTTCTGTCTTGGTNACATTGATACAAATTTTTATCTATGATGGTGTAAATTAAAATTTTTTATATTTGAGGGTGTACATTGATACAAATTTTTATCTTTGATGGTGTAAATTAAGATTTTTTATCTTTGGGGGTGCACATTAATACAAATTTTTATCTTTGAGGGTGTAGATTAAAATTTTTGATTTTTGAATGTACAAATTAAATTCGAACGATTTTGGAGAGTACAATTTACAATTAACCTTTTTTTTTTTCCCATTTTCCTATCTTATTTTACGACTTAGATAAAACATAAAATAAAAGTAAATACCAAACATATTTTTGTTTGTTTTTTATTTAAATCTAAAAACAAAAACACAAACCATAAAACAAAAAAAACAAACAAACGGCCCCTAGAATCAATCACCAGAATCGTGCCTTGAAGAACAAATCAATGTTAAATGATTAAAAAACCAAATACATACATTTGAACACAGACACTACTTCCGCCAGAGTTCAGGGGCCTCACATGGCGGGTGATAGAACACCCAAAGAGACATTTATATTTCGTTTGGTTGGATGAGTAGAAAGTAGGAGAATATATTTTTTATATTTTAAGGAAGAAAAGTAAGAATGATAATTTTTTTTTTTTGTGTGTGTTTAGTAAGATGGATGAAAAATAAAAATAATTAATTTTTTTTTATGTTGACTAGATTATGGGTAACAATCTAATCGTGTCGTGTCAGAATCGTGTTTAGTCATTGCGGGTTCGTGTCAAACATTTATCAAACATAACTCAATTCATTTAACTAATCGTGTTATGTTGAGTTGACATGTTTATTTTTGTATCATATTCGTATTTATATTCCTATTCACTCACACAAATTTTGAATAAAAAATTTAATGCTAATATTCTATTTTCACTTAATTGAATTCATGCTCATACTTTTTCTACAAATTAAAAATTAACTTAAATAAATATAATAATAATAATGAATAAAAATATCTTTTTTATATAAAAATATGTCATTGTTTAATAAATAGTTACAAATAATTAACATTTTATATCTATAATACTAGTTAAAATGTTAATTTTGTATTACCATACAAACGAGAAAATAGAGAAAATGTTTATTCTTAAATAATCAGGTTGATAGTGTCAATTTTGGGTCTGACAGGTTGAACTGAATATAAAGTGTTTATATTTCGTGTTCATATATTAGATCAGTTTTGAGTTTGTGTTGAGTTATAATCAAGTTAGTGTCATAAAATCTATGTCGAGTTTGAATCGTCATCGTGTTAAGTCAAAAATTATGAAATTAATGTATACATAATATATGTATATGTATATCTATATCTATCTATACTAAGCAAAAAAAAATTGTTGGACTAAAATAGCCATGACNCTAACTAAGATCGAATTTTTTTTAATTTTTAAAATTTTAAAATATATATAAATACATATTTTATCATTACATTTTTATATGAAATTAATGTATATATAATATATGTACATATAAAAAGATCTCTATAATAAATTAGATAGGTGTTTGAACTTATGAAAGGTATATTTGGCCCCCCCTGCCCAAAAAAAAAATTCACATCCAACATACACCCCCCTCCCAATTCAAAAACTCAACACACACAACTCCACTATACACACACTTCAACACACATTCTAATATATACACAGTGTAATAATTCAGTGTACAATAACTTTAATCACAGGATATCGTTAGTATATAGATAAATAAGATACATCTCAACACAAATAATTAATTTTTCATCCACTTTCCTTCCAATTTTAGAGGGATTAATTTTAGTGAATTAGAAGGAAAGTTAATTCATTAATTTTTTCATCCTTCCTATTTTTTTTCTTTACCAATCATGATGTTTTATTTGTTATTTCAACTTTCCATCATATNTGGAAGGAAAGTTAATTCATTAATTTTTTCATCTTTCCTATTTTTTTTTCTTTACCAATCATGATGTTTTATTTGTTATTTCAACTTTCCATCATATACCAATCAGAGCATAAATCTTTAAAAGAAAACGTAATCTTCACCGGACTGCACCAAAGATGAATCAGCTAAAATGAAATGTCTTTCTTTTGAAGGCTCAAGAATGGCCAAAAATTTTTCCGTAGAGAAGTTTGATGATGTGGCTATAAGAATTTCTCAAGGCAAAAGGACATTCAACTGCATGCTGAAAAGATCGGCAACAGCTGCACGAGCATCCATCTGAACAAGTCCAACAATAATCAGAAAACTGGGAAGGAGCTCATAATCTGTGTAACTAGCAAGTTAAGCTTGTGGGCATATATCTTTTTTCAATTATTTCTCAATGTTGACACGACGTCCTTTCGCCTTTATTTATCTGTTTTGAGTATACAGTTTTTTAATTCACCTTAATACACCAGGCCATCTCAACAAAATCTGCCACAATGTGAGTGCCGTGTGTGACAAAAAGTAATGGATTAAATATATTTTTTGGTCTCTAAAATATGTCCTCTCTGTCAATTTGGTCCCTGGAATTTTAATTTTTCCAATATGATCCTTGATGCTTTCAATGTATTTAATTAGTCCAATTCCTAACCACCATTTAAATTGATAATGGAAATGCCCATTTTCTAATCACGTGAATTGTCTGTGAAGGAAATTGTGGAAGAAAAAAAAACCAAATCAAAAGTGGGTCAAACGGGTTAATATTCTATTGGAAATCAAACGAGTCAGCCCAACTTTTCCACCGGAAGGCCCATGAATATTGTTATGTTTTGTGTTCTAGACTAAGGATAGTTTCATACTTTGTGATTTTTTTGAAGATTTTTAGTCTTATTTTGATTTCGGACAAGATCATTGATTTCTTGAATCTGCAGCTATTTGTTGAAGTTAGATCAGATTTGGAATGGTTTTTGGACATTTTTGAGGCTCAACTAGTGGTTTTTTCATCCCATGTGTAGATTCGACCACTGTTTGGACTTTGATCTTGCTGTTTTTGGCTTCAATTCTCCTAGGTGGGATGGGACTAAGTCAGATATGCTTGTCCACGAAGTTTTGTTAGAGTTGGATCAAATTTGAGATTTTTTGGGCCAATTTTGAGGTCTGCTACAGTATTATTTTTGCCTTTGTTCAACTCAGAACTCATCTACATTAAAAACTTGCATTTACTCTTGCGAGCTTTTACATTCCATGCATTAAAGAGGGAAACCAATCTTCCTACAAAGAACCCTAACTTGAGCATCGAAGTTCTCCTGCCAGGACAACACCTGGCACTCTTACCTTGTTCTATTTTGAAGATCAACGTATTCAGTCAACACTTCACCCCTTGGTGTTGAACGGATTCATCACCTAGCTTATAATTTTCTTTGAGATGGAGTAAAGCAAGAAGTCCAGGCCAACAAAATTAAAATTAATTTTGATACCATTACACTGTCATCATACTGAAAAGCTAAACAATTCATTGACATAGTGCTTCAACTTTTGATTGCGCTTTCAGCAAGTCTCTTCTTCCAATAAGTGGTAAGAAGAGTAGACTAATTAAGCACTCATTATATCAAATTCTTGAAGACCTTGTCCATTACTTCCCGCGGTTTGCACATGACCACCAAAGGGTTGGCTCTGGGCATTGCGAGTCCTGTGCCTTCAGCCAAATCATCCTTCTCTGCATTAACTCTATCCCATTCAAAGCTCTGAATCAAAGAACCCAAAGTCGATCCCACCACACGTTGTCCCAGCCCAGCCCCAGGGCAAACCCTCCTTCCCATCCCGAATGGCAATAATTTATGCGCTTCAATTTCTCTACCTTCAAATCTCTCAGGCCTGAAGCAGTTGGGTTCATCCCACACCTCAGGGTCTCTGTGAACGGCCCATGCGTTGGCCAGTATAATGGTGCCGCGTGGCACGTCGTACCCCCCTAGTTTACAATCCTCGGATGATTCATGCGGGAGTATCAATGGAAGTGGAGGAAACAATCTGAAAGTCTCTGAAACTATGTTGTTAAGGTAATGTAACTTGGATAAATCTTGTTCTTTGACCAGTCGGTCAAATCCAACGTGAGTGTCAATCTCATCTCTAGCCTTCTTCAACACCTCGGGATGGTTAACCAAAAGAGACATTGCCCACTCTATTGTTGTTTCTGATGTGTTGGTGCCTCCAATTAGCGTGTTCTGTATGGATCACAAATTCAAAAAACACAAAATTACGTATTTTGCAAGTTTGATGGAGGGTTAACTATAGCCACAGCCATTTAATTTTTTAGGTACGGCTTCTTTATAATTCAACTTACTGTCGATGCATAAATTAAAATATTAATAATTAATTCTTAAAAGAAAGACAATACTTACTAATACGAGCCCTTTGATGATCTCATCGGTGTAATGTTGAGGTTGTGATTGTTGCAAGGAAAGCAAGTGATCAATCATAGTATCATTAGTATTGCATTGGCGACGCTCATCTATTAGACCTTGCAAAAACTTGTCCATCTTCTTACTAATAATGGACATGTTCTTCTCGATTCCCTTGTAATCTATCCAACGTAAAAGTGGCAAGTAATCTCCAGCATTGGAAGCACCTGAAAGCTTGAAAGCGGCACTTATAAGGTCGTGAAATTGTTTTGCCTCTTCCTTGTCCTGGATGCCTACTTCGCCATAGTACCTCTTTGCTGCCACCATTCTGGTTATGTTATTAAAAGTCAGCTCATAGACTTTGGATCTCAATTGAACTTTGGTAAAAGTAAAGCCGTCGCCACCGCCGGATGACGACATCTTATAGAGACTAGACAGTAAACGCTTGACTTCTTCTTCTCGAATGGGAAGAAACATGTTGAGGCGAGCAGGGGAGAAAATTTCAACCGAACACAAGCGACGAAGACTGCGCCAGTGATCAGAGTAGGAGGCTGAAACAAGGGCAGTATAATTGTAGCCCAAGTGCCTGTGCAGGGTGGAATGAGGACGATTAGCAAAAATGGCGTCGTTCTTGGTGAAGCATTCCTCGACCGCGGCTGGGGATGATGCTACAACAGCAAGGCGGGAGCCGAGGCGGAGGGAGAAGATTGGACCATGTTTGAGCGAGATCTTGTGAAGGGTTCTATGTAAGGGATTTTCCAGGAGATGGAGGTGGCCAAAGAATGGACGAGCTGCAGGTGGACTAGGTGGGAGTTTTGATGATCCTGCTGCTGATCTTGATCTTGCTCTTGTGTGAAACAACAACTTGTACACCACCAGAGCTATCAAAGTTGAAAAGAGAGATACGTACAACCATTTGGGTTCCATGCTTGCTCGACTTAATGGCGGAAACATTTTTCGTATTAACTGTTCAGGTGGAAGTGGCTCAAGGAGGTTGAACAAGTGGTATAAATTAATTTCAGGCAGGTCGTGGTTGTCTATTAATATAGGTATAGATATGCTTGCATTACAATGTATGTATGTGCCTCTGTTTGCTTATTTAAAAACCATGAATGGAATATTGTTCATTTATACAAAGATGAAAAAATATTATTTGTATCTAATTTAGTTATCTTATTTGATTACATGATGA
This sequence comes from Ilex paraguariensis, assembly GCA_963454935.2. Classification (NCBI taxonomy): domain Eukaryota; kingdom Viridiplantae; phylum Streptophyta; class Magnoliopsida; order Aquifoliales; family Aquifoliaceae; genus Ilex; species Ilex paraguariensis. Next base: position 160,824 of record CAUOFW020003636.1, on the reverse strand, counting down.
ATCATATTTATATTTATTAAATTTAATTAATAATAAATATCAATTAATAATATGATAGATCTACTGTAAATCTAAAAATAAAATCAAAATCCACGTAAAATTATTAAAAATTGTTGGTGGACTGGTTCTATGATGTTTGGACCTGCTGTTCACATGGATGGACACATACATGACATTTGTGAATCAGCAATGAGGTGCCTTTTATGATGGATGCATGAAGATTATTGGTGGTCCCACCTAATCTATGGGATTCCGTTATGGGATTTGGACCTGCTGATAAAATTGACTTGTGTGATTTGTGAATCATTATTAGATGCGAGGTGTCAGCCATGTGAGTGTGGAACCAAATCAGCATCATTATGAGAAGGAATCATTGTAGGCAAAAAAGGGTTCAAATCTTCTGTCCCAAATAATCATGCGACAATTTTTCGCTTCGGCAGCAGCACGTGGTTGGTACAGAAGATTTGATTGAGCCAGGGCAGGGCGAAAACGGACAACGAACAGTGCAGTGCATCCAAAGGGGTATGGTATGGCATGGCCTCAATAATCCGGCATCTTAGTGGACGTGGAGGAGATGCATGCACAGAGGATCTCCAATAATTTTGCATCATCTATTATTAAAGTGTGCGGTGATAATTCAGCTACTAGTTAACGAACAGTGTATCAAAAGGGGTAATGAATGACCTCAATAATTAGGCATGGTGGACTCACATCCAATAATTTTGCATTGTCTATTAAGTGCAAGGTGATAATTCAGTTACTAGTGGAGAGGTTGCCATGCAGAGACAAATTCCAATCAGTTTGGCTCATTTGTTTTCTTGTAACTAATATTCAGGTATTGTGGGGCCATGAAATATTAAAAGTGAAAGACAATGGTGAACAAGTAATAAGACAAGACAATGGTAAAATAAGAATTTTATAAATATATACCCACAACTCAAACTTTTTCTCTCCACTTTTCTAAATCGAGTCGTCACTCCTCACTATTTGAGAAGATTGTTTGCATGGCAGAAATAGACATATCAATATTGGTTTCATGTCAATTATGATAGTCCTAGTTGGTTGTTGAAATTAGATGCAAATTAGAAATGAAATTCAAATGAAGATGAAATGAAAATTGAATAATTTGTAGGTTTTTCTTAGAATGAGTTTTAGTATTGATGGTACTCAAAATTACTCTACTTAATTACAGAACAACTGTGCAGTGAAGCCCAGTGAGTACTTTGGCAATACTTGGAATAATGGGGAAATAAATATTAATGTTAGAACTAAGAACAGAATATATGTTGTTCACCTCAGTTGAAAAGTCAAGACTACATCAACTATAATAAAATCTCTTGCTAATTGAAAATTCTATTACTTAAGAAAGAAGATAGCGATTATAGTAAGTTTTTGGCCGGAAGCCTTTTACGCAATACTATGGAAACCCCATCTTTACAGTAGCTTCATCTTCTATTTATACATCTGTCTATCTAGGGTTTCTTGAATTCNGCGCGGTGAAGCCCAGTGAGTACTTTGGGAATACTTGGAATAATGGGGAAATAAATATTAATGTTAGAACTAAGAACAGAATATATGTTGTTCACTTCAGTCGAAAAGTCAAGACTACATCAACTATAATAAAATCTCTTGCTAATTGAAAATTCTATTACTTAAGAAAGAAGATAGCGATTATAGTAAGTTTTTGGCCGGAAGCCTTTTACGCAATACTATGGAAACCCCATATTTACAGTAGCTTCATCTTCTATTTATACATCTGTCTATCTAGGGTTTCTTGAATTCTTTCTTTTTTTGGCTGATTATGTGATTTCCTCTTCATTTGTCTTGTAGTAGGGTCTGTCAGCCTGACGTCTTCTATACCCACGATCCTTAGAAACGGAATGTATACAAATATTCTCTCTCTATCAGGAAATATTTGTTCTTTAGAGTCATCAGAGATTGTCTCTCCCGTCTCCTGGACACGTAGCGTGACTTGGGTTACTTGAGACCTATTCTGTACTGAGCTCATCATTCTCAAGCAAGTACATGTTGTCGTGCTTGACATGACTAGGATGGTACCTCCCGAGCTGAACGATCCTGGGCTTTCATGTCCCTGGGTTGTGGCCCAATCCAATGATAAGGCAGGCACTCTGCAAGTGGGCCATTAAGGTTGTTCTTTAAAAGGGTTCACTTGATGTTTTGGATTCNCAATCCTTAGAAACCGAATGTATACAAATATTCTCTCTCTATCAGGAAATATTTGTTCTTTAGAGTCGTCAGAGATTGTCTCCCCCGTCTCCTGGACACGTAGCGTGACTTGGGTTACTTGAGACCTATTCTGTACTGAGCTCATCATTCTCGAGCAAGTACATGTTGTCGTGCTTGACATGACTAGGATGGTACCTCCCGAGCTGAACGATCCTGGGCTTTCATGTCCCTGGGTTGTGGCCCAATCCAATGATAAGGCAGGCACTCTGCAAGTGGGCCATTAAGGTTGTTCTTTAAAAGGGTTCACTTGATGTTTTGGATTCCAAATAAGTGGCCCAAGCTTAAATCCATCATTATTTAATATAAACTAAGTATTTGCAACAAATTCAATGTAAAAGGTTTAAACAAATTTAACAAATTCATTTTTTTTCTATTTTAATTTTCTTGTTCGGTCTTTTTTTTTGTTCATCGGATATTATTTTTCATCCNCTTGGGCTTTCATGTCCCTGGGTTGTGGCCCAATCCAATGATAAGGCAGGCACTCTGCAAGTGGGCTATTAAGGTTGTTCTTTAAAAGGGTTCACTTGATGTTTTGGATTCCAAATAAGTGGCCCAAGCTTAAATCCATCTTTATTTAATATAAACTAAGTATTTGCAACAAATTCAATGTAAAAGGTTTAAACAAATTTAACAAATTCATTTTTTTTCTATTTTAATTTTCTTGTTCGGTCTTTTTTTTGTTCATCGGATATTATTTTTCATCCTCTAACATATGAATCTTTCATACAATTGTCTATTTTTTTACTTGATCATTATTGTTCTTGTCATATAATATAATGAGAAAGAATTTTTTTTTTGGGGCAGTATTATTTTTATTTAAAAATTGCTTCACCCACCTAAACAAAACATATAGTATAAAATTTAATAGATATTTTTAAAAGATTGTAACTATTAAGAATGAAATAAAGTTTAGCAGATATGAAGGTAATAGAGAGACATTATTAAGAGTCCAACGTGATTTACCCAATTTCCCTTGTATTAAATAGGATTTTGATGTGATTTACGGCGCAGCTCGTCTGCTGTACGCCTGGAAGCAGTGATTATGAGAAGGAATCTTTCCAGACGGAAAGGGGTTCAAATCTTCAACCATGTGAGTTTTTTTTGGTCGGCTGCAGCAGCAGCACGTGGTTTTGAGCACGTGCAAAGACAATGTTCCATCATTTTTGTTCACAAGCTTTTTGGCCCAACTGATTGGTTTTTAACTATTTGATGCGTACTTACCCAAAACGGCAAAAACTATATCGATGCGCAGCATTCAATCAGAAGGATGTTTTGCACAGCAGAAATAGGCAAGGCAATATTGGTATTGGATTGATGATGTCAATTATATATGATGGTCCTAATTGGTAGTTGAAAATAGATGCAAATGTAGATGAAATTAGCTACAAATGACATTCAAATGCAGATGAAATGAAACCACCTAGTCATTCGAGGATTTTCCGGGTCGGCAATATAAATGGCAGCCGCAATTGCACGTGGTTGGGACTGGGACTGGAACCAAAGATTTGATTGAGCCAGGGTGAAAACGGACAATGAATGGTGCATCAAAATGGAGATGACCTCAATAATCAGGCTTGNATTGAGTGTTTGGTGAAAATTCAGCACTAGTGAATTGTGGTGAATAGAAAATTAAGGATCCCATGCAAATACANAATGTAGATGAAATTAGCTACAAATGACATTCAAATGCAGATGAAATGAAAGCACCTAGTCATTCGAGGATTTTCCGGGTCGGCAATATAAATGGCAGCCGCAATTGCACGTGGTTGGGACTGGGACTGGAACCAAAGATTTGATTGAGCCAGGGTGAAAACGGACAATGAATGGTGCATCAAAATGGAGATGACCTCAATAATCAGGCTTGTTGGCGGACCTCCAATAATTTTGCATTGTCATTGTCATTGTCATATAGGAAATTGAGTGTTTGGTGATAATTCAGCACTAGTGAATTGTGGTGAATAGAAAATTAAGGATCCCATGCAAATACAAGTTTCACTATTAGAGCTTCCTTCCACTATAAATGCACTACACTGATGAGTGATCACACAACATAACACAACACAAGACACCTCCACCAGAATCTCCCGTAGCTTTCCCCCCAACCAGAAACAATGGAGAGTTCTCTGGTAGTTTTAGCCTTAGCATGGCTAGCTGCATTGGCCTTTATCTCAAAGAAAATCCGTGAACGAAATCCCCCCAAAAGAATTCCACCTGGTCCAAAACCATGGCCTGTTGTTGGCAATTTACACCAACTTGGTACCCTCCCACATATAACTCTCCACTTTTTTGCCAAAAAGTACGGTGAAATTATGCAGGTCAAATATGGTTCCCGCACAGTTGTGGTTGCTTCATCCCCCAAAATGGCAGAAGAATTCCTCAAGACATATGATAGTTTGTTTGCCTCTAGGCCTCCTCTTGCTTCTGGCAAATACACTGGTTACGATTTCCAAGACATGACATGGGCGCCATATGGACCACACTGGCGAAAAGCACGCAGAATTTACCTGTCTGAGCTATTTAATCCCAATAGGCTTGACTCCTTCGAATATATTCGTGTTGAGGAAAGGCTTACATTCTTTGCTTCACTTTATGCCCAGACAGGAAATCCAATAATCCTCAAAAACTATATAAGGCGTTATACTCTTTCCAGCATAAGCAGGGTGGTATTAGGCGACAAGTACTTCAGTGACCATAAAACAGAAGATTCACTAATCTCAATAAGTGAGTTTCATGGGATGATAGATGAGTGGATGGTGCTTAACGGTGTACTCAACATTGGGGACTGGATACCTTGGCTGCGTTTCTTTGACGTGCAGGGATATGTGAAGCGAATGAAAGTTTTAACAAAGAAGTTCGACAAGTTTCACAATTATGTGCTTGCAGATCACAAGGCCAAGAAGGACTTGGAAGCCAATAACTTCGTTCCTAAAGACATGGTAGATGTGTTGCTGCAGATGACTGAGGAGGATACTGATCCTGAGGTTAAGCTCACCGTGGAAGCTGTCAAGGCGTTAGTCCATGTAAGTATTATATTCTTTTCTTCTCGTTTCAAGCATAATTTTTCCTCTATTAATCTTTCGTTTCTCTGCTACTAGTCGTATTTCTTTTCCAAATGCCACATGCTACATGTTGGACTAAATTGATTGTGTAATTATATGTGTCAGTTGTACCATATAATTAAAAAATATTTTATTGGGTATGATATTTAATAATCACTAATATGAACAAAAAAATTACAGAAAGATTAGAGAGGGTATAATGATAAATTAATTTTTTTTATTAGTGAGGGTATAATGATAAGTTAAATTTGCATGTGTTTTTTTTTTTCCTTTTANAATAGAGAGGGTATAATGATAAATTAATTTTTTTTATTAGTGAGGGTATAATGATAAGTTAAATTTGCATGTGTTTTTTTTTTCCTTTTATTTTTCTTCCGATACTAACTAAATAATGAAAAATTAATCCATCTAACTTTCCATCTATTGTATCAAACAAAAAGGAAAAAAAAAAGTGATTTTTCTTCCTTTTTAAGGATGTAAAGTTTAGACCTCATAATTTTCCATCATTATAATTTTCTATCACTTTTACCAAACNATCCATCTAACTTTCCATCTATTGTATCAAACAAAAAAGAAAAAAAAAAGTGATTTTTCTTCTTTTTTAAGGATGAAAAGTTTAGACCTCATAATTTTCCATCATTATAATTTTCTATCACTTTTACCAAACNGACCATTGTGGCATTATATTTTGGACTATTTGTTTGTAGAATTTTCAGGATTGAACCCAAACAAAAAATTTTAATTCAAGGCGACGTAGGTTCATGTTTGTTTTTTTTTTTTTAGAACACGACGCAGGTTCATGTTAATTTATCACAAAAAGACATNACGGATCATAAGTTTAGTTGTTTGTTTTTGCTCTCTTTTTTGTTGACAAGTCCACATACTTTCTAAATCTGATTTATTTATTTTTAATACTTCTTTTTTTTTATATATTTATATTTAAATTTATATATATAGTATATTCAGCTATACTGTTAACTAGGCTTGCTTAATGGTACTAATTAATTCTAATTAATTATTTCTTGCTGTCCTAAATTATATATTATAATATTAGGACCTAATGCCTGGTGGCACAGACACGTCTGGAGTCACAATCGAATGGGCAATTNTTCTTTTTTTTTTATATTTATATTTATATTTATATATATAGTATATTCAGCTATACTGTTAACTAGGCTTGCTTAATGGTACTAATTAATTCTAATTAATTATTTCTTGCTGTCCTAAATTATATATTATATTAGGACCTAATGCCTGGTGGCACAGACACGTCTGGAGTCACAATCGAATGGGCAATTCATGAACTTCTTAAACACCCCCGCGTCCTTACAAAGTTAAGGGAAGAGCTTGACAAAGTAGTTGGTCGAGAAAGATGGGTGCAAGAATATGATGCCCCCCAACTACCTTACTTAGAGGCCATTATTAAGGAGACATTGAGGTTACATCCACTCTCACCGTTGCTGGCACCACATTTCGCACTTGAGGATTGCAAAGTAGCAGGTTTTGACATAGCTAAAGGAACAAGTATCCTGATAAATACATGGAGCATAGGGAGGGACCCTGACCACTGGGATGAACCTTATGAATTCAAGCCAGAAAGGTTTTTGCAGGGCAGGGACATCAGTATGCTGGGACAGGATTTCACCCTGTTGCCATTTGGCTCGGGCCGAAGAAGGTGCCCTGGCTACAACCTCGGACTTAGGATTGTTCGAACAACAGTTGCCAACGTGTTCCATGGTTTCAACTGGAAATTTCCCGAGGGTGTGAAACCTGAAGATATATGCATGGTGGAACGCTATGGTCTGACTACTTGTCCTGAAGTCCCCGTTACCGTGATCCCGGAACCTCGACTTCCAATCCACCTTTATCAGTGATTGTATTTCTTTTGTTCCTGTCCTGTGTTTTATTAATGTATTTTTCGTCATTCTGTTTGTGGTTTGAAACTTATTATTGTCTTGTCATGGACTGTACTAATAATGAACAAATAATTTGTCTTGGAATAAAAAGTTTGTACCGNATATGGTGAGGACCATCGCTATGGTTGGGATTGAAGGGCTTGTTCGAGGTCAGAGTGTAACACCCAATCCCACTACACTATTATTATAAAAAATAAAATTTAAGTAATCCCGCTATTAATAAAATATTATAACGTGACATTTAAAGAAAACTCACCCTAGAAATATTTATCTTAGAATCATTTTTTTTAAAGAAAAGTCATATGCGCTAAAAATATGTATAAGCATTGCTTAAATGACAAAACAAAAATATTGACATCATATACAACCCAAATTTTTTTTTTTTTTTTAAAACAAGAAACTGACACGAGCCCTTCCCGACACTCTTGATTGGACTTCTAGCTGCGGCAGTGAATTGAAAGTTTGTGTACAATTAATCTGAAAAGTTTTCAAGCAAATTTCAGAGATAGAACAAATAAAGTAATGTGTTGTCCTTGCTCATTTCTGGAATTTTAATATTTGTATTTTCATATCTTTTCTCAAAATTCTATTTTATTGCGCTTTAACACAAAAATAACCATCTTGCCACTAAGGCGACAAAACACCACACAATAATATTTGTGGTTCCATAACTTTTCTCGAAATTCTATTTTATTGTACTACGATTTTTACACATAAATAATCGTTTTGCCACCCAGGCGACAAAACACCACACAAGTTTATCATCATATCAGTATACAATCGTCACTCAGACTACTTAACAAAATGTATCCTTTTTTCGATATTTTTTTTTGAACAACTCACATCACATCAAATATTTAGATTCCGTCGCTTAGACAAAATCAACTTTAACTTATCTCAGTCACGAGGACAAACTTGAATACTTGGGCTACTTTTAGTCACGTAGATATTCCAATCTATCAATTCGCTTTCATTCTTTTGATGTATTCACTACGCAAATAAAATACGTCACTTAGACATCCAACCATTTATCGTCTTAACCATTTGGTTTTTCTTTCCACTTGTCACATAGGCAACTAAACCATAATATTATAATCTATCACAAAGACATCTTATTCTCATCGTAACATTAGAACACTTAAGTCATTTATTCACAATAGAACTCATAAGCTAGACAGTCACATAGAAAAAAAAAAAAAAATGAACCTTCACATTTAGATAAAACCAAATATTTGCATATATACGTACCTTGCTGAAAATTTATTGTGTTAATGACTTCTCTGCTGGAGCTTTTTGAGCAGCGTTCTTTATGACACTCGTTCTTGGACCTGACACTCATTATTCAAAATCTCATTGAGTATTAATAAATAACACCGCTTTACTCGAATTGGTTCACACAAAGCAAATTTCTCAATTTAATCAATCCACATTCAATAACTCATCCACATCTAGTAATATCAATTACTTGAACAAATTGAACTAGTAGTTATAATCAATTCGAGTCACGTGAGAATAACCCATTCATAGGGAGTAAGATTACCTACTTGAATCCATTACATCCAAAGTAAACATTTATCATAAAATTATAGTAACCAAAATGTAGTTGAATCTACATAATTTCCCAATAAAATCATAAATTTGCATGAAAATTTCATACCCATGAATTTCATGAAAATTCAAGAACAATTAACAAAATTTCTAATTATAAATACCCCATAAAATCATAAAATTTCTTGAAAATTCCATATCCATGAATTTCCTGAAAATTCAAGAACAATTAAAAAAATTTCTAAGTACCCACCACACTTTAATTTTTTTTTCTTTTTTTTTCACAACAATACTAACTTAATTTACACACTCACATAAATATCAAGATGTAACCTCCATGCATTAATCAAACCTCATATCCAACATCATATATCAATATATAACATCTAAACACATACAAAATACCATCCTTAAAACACATGCAACACTCAAAATGCCTAATTAAAAATATAATTTCTACATCTTAGAAGAAAGAAAATGAATCATAATTCTTACCTTGTACCCATACTTTATTTATTTATTTTTTCTTCTTTTCTTCTCTTTTCTTTTCTTTCTTTCCCTCTTGGTTCTTGATCTAGCCGAAATATCCCAAATGCAAGAACTCTCTCTCTCTCTCTCTCTCTCTTTGCATGCAAGACTTGCCTTGCATGTCTTGCTAATATATATATATACTCCCTAGCTTATATATGTTTATACATGTATTCTTTACACATATTTATTATATACATACCTATATACTATTATATGTATGTATCCATTTTTTTCTTCTTGTATACATATTTATACATAAACATGTATAGACATATATTCAAATTATTGACAATCTATTAAATTCGTTTCTCGGACCCTTAACCACTTCTTGTATCTACTAATACATTTTATTTCATTATTATTATTTTTATAACAATAAATTGATGTCACATGCTTATCACTCGATTAATTCCACATGCGCTAATGTATATAAAATAATATCACATGTCAACATTCTTATTTAATTTTTCACACTTTAAATAAAATAATTCTCCCTATAATCATTCTTTATAAAATTATTTCTAAATATTAAAATATTCATCGTTCAGGTTTAGGTCTTATATTATTATTTATAATTAAATACTAATCGTCAATCCTACGCATGCATGCCACATATGAATATGTTTATGACAAATATTATATACTGGTCATGCGTGTTCGGATCTTACATAGAGAGTTGTCAATTTTGGATCTCCTATCATTTTAACAAAACGCTCTTCCATTCCATTTTGCTTATCATTCTCAATTCTGCTTACATTTGTTTACTACTCTCTAATACTTCCTTTGGTAGTGTTCTTCCTATGGTCCAATCTATTAGCTTCATTTTTTCTTTACTCTCTGAAATCTTAATTTACCGTCTTTTTTTTTTTTTTTTTGTAAGCTCTATTGTGGTATCAATAGGCCCTGTTTTTTTATCACAAAGGTTACAGTTTATAAAGTACCAAAACAAAAACATTTTTAAAAGTTTTTTTTTGTCAAACATTTTTAAGAGTTCACCAAACTTTTTTAAAGAGCTGTGGAAATGTGGCCTACGCAACCTATCTGTCCCTTCTGTTTATTCTATAGGTCACATTTGAATAAACTGTGCACTTGCCATGTCTCTCTGTCTAAGTGACATTTTGCTTGCTATTTTTAACTGGTCTGACTTAGGGTTTGGTTGTGACAAGCCCTTGATTTATGGAGTGCATTGTGAATCTGGGAACATCATTTTTATTTTAATGTTTTTTCATATGCTCTTTAATGTAAAATAATGATATGTGCAAAACTAATGCCATGCTTTTATGCCCTAATGTAGCTTCTTTTAAGAATGATAATTGTCAAAATCTTATGTCATCCAACTACGTTCATTATCTATATCTATAACTATACATCTAATAAAAGTACTTTAACTTGAAAATTTTTTGATTTACTGTTTTATCCTTCTATAATTCAATATCTAAATTACCATCATATTCTTATGAGTTTTAATCTCAAAATTACCCTTAACATCTCTTTTAATTCTCTATTCTCTATTTATAAATATCAATATCTATGAAACTTTTTAATGGAATATGTTACCCTTAAAAATATGCATTGATTAGAATATTAATAATTATTGTTATTTTATTCAATGAATTATAAGTTAAAACCTAATTAAGTAAATTTTAAAATGAATTATTTTTATCCTTTTTTTTTCTTAAAGTCAGAACAATGAATTCTATAGTATAATATGAGCAATAAAAGTATAACTTTTTTTATAAATTTGAGAAAATATTTAATTTAGGAACATATATCTAAATTTTTTTATTAATATTTTATATACGAAAATTATTCACGTGTAACACACGTGGTGCATTGCTAGTAATGTGAAAAGTAAATTATATAAAAAGATTGCATTTTGTGTCTAAATTGTATTTGATGATGATGGGATATCGGGAGTGGGCTTGGTGTTCTATTGGTGGACTTTTTGAAGCTCGGTCGCCCTCCGATTGACGTCATTCCTCAGGTGATAAATCTCCCTCCCAAGAGCACAAATGTGCGTTGTCGCCTGGGAACAAAAGATAAAAATCACAAACTCATGAAGATAAAAACAAGGAGAAATAAAGATAAGGTAAGAACTTACCTCAAGAAGGGCGTGGAACGCTTCTCGACTCTAAGCTCAAAAAGGAAGGTAGACAAAACGTCGCAGATTAGTCTGGGGAATCAATTCCATTAGTGAACTACTTAGACTCACATCTCTCAATAAGATCCCTTCAAAATTGGTAATCGGGGCTGGGGGCACGTCCCGAGCTGGTACCTACAGTTCCAACTGAAGGACTCCGTCGAACCAGCCCTCCCGCAGGGTTAACCTTGACTGTGCTGGCTATGGCTTCCTCGGCACCGGCTCTTGGTGCTGAAAACACCTTGGACATCTAAGTGGAGCCCAGAGTCTGCAAAGCCTCGTTAACGGCAACAGGAACCTCGGTCTCAGCAACCAGGCCTAAAGCTGGGTCTGAGCTACTCTCCCCCAGCCTAGCCCTCTTCGTTGGAGGATTTGAACTCCGAGCTTGCCTCCTCTCACCCACATACTCCATGATCATGTCATGATGGGTAACTAGGTACAAAGGGACTGCACATGCAAAACAGGTAACGTAGTAAGTCTTGCGAACACATTAAAAACAAGACGACAAGAAAGGAACAACAATCATTCACAGCTACTTGGCACAGAGGCAAGCTTGAGGTGCATCAACTCAACATAAGAAAACGGCAAACGAGCCTGAACTTGATTAACCCAAGCCAGCTCCTCGGTAGATAAGGGAGGAAGCTCACCTGCACCTCACCAAAAGGGGATGAGAAAAAGCAACAGTAAACACCATGATGGCAAGCTAATTAAAGGCAAACTCACCAAGATTATTGCGCTCTCCCTAAGCCGTGGGAACCTTGACCGAGGCTAAAATGTGAAATGCAAACTCCCAACCCTCTCCAAAGAAAAAGAAATACCTCCTCCTCCACCACCTTTTCGGCTCTGACGGGAGGTTGATAATGAAAAATTTTCCCCCTACTTGGGAACAAAGTGGTAGAACTCAGACACCCCCTCTGGGCGGAAAAAAAATTAAGGAATTCACCCAAAGTGGCCATTGATTAGGGAAATATGCTTTCCCACATCACCAAAAATGCTAATAAGACCACCCACCCAGAAGGAAGAAGTGTAGTAGGGCAGAAACTAAAAAAGTAAAGGATCCCTCAAATAAAAAGGGGGAGAGGGAATTGAAGCCCCAACAAGAAAGGGGCCTCAAAGAAGCAAATCGAACCCGTTAGAGAGGTGTGAAATCGGTGCCAATCGGAATGACGAACGATCACCCCAGCAGGAAACCTAAAATACATGGCAATAGTTCGAACCTCTCCCTCATCAATTTCAATAGCTACGGCGTCAGGGTAGATTTACTCCACAATGTCGTAAGACGAAGAAGAGGTCCTAGCCATGAGAATAGAAAACAAGTGGTTTTCTCTAAAGCACCAAAGAAGAAGAAGTGTTACACTAAGGAAAGGGAGTAGGAAATTTTGGCATCCAAAGTAAGGCAATCATTTTCTAAGAGTAACCTATTTATAGGCTTAGCAGACATGCGCCCATTGCTGTCACCAGACGTAGTAAATGCACGTCCCTCACATTTAAAGAGAGAGACACGTGGTGTTAGAGGGGTGCAGTAAATGCACCCCTCTAACAGCACATGTTTTCAATCGAACGAAACTGTCAAATCTTGAGTACATGAAGAAGGATGTGAAAAGTCCAAGATAGCCCCAGAAGATCAAAGCAAGGATGATTAGCAAGAAGTAGGACTGAGAAAATAATTTGTCGGAGTCAGCTCAGTTACAATAGCAAGACCAACTCGAAAAAGGGGGGATTCAGTTCAGTTACATAAGGAGGTCAGTTTCGACAACTTCATTTTTACACTTGTCGGAATTACCCGAGGATAGCTCGGAAATCATAGTCCAATGTCATCAAGATTGGTGAAAATTTTGCAATAACGTAGTTCAAAATGAACATTTCCGCTAGTACCGGAGAGGGGCAAAACTAAGAACATATCATTCATGAGACACAGAGAATCAACAACGAGAACCAACGATAGTATCTTTGATAGAAGGGGAAAATACAAATACGTCATTTAGGGAGTTACAATGGAGGGAAAGAGAAAGAATAACGGCAAAGAAAGGTCAAGCGGTAGATCCCCCCACCATCACCAGCCTCCTCAGCATCAGGCCCTCCGGTCCTAGCCACCATAGCCTTAGTGTCCTTGTCAGCCTCAGATGTCCCAACTAACTTCCTCATTTTAAGTTGAGGGACGAAGCAATTAAAATCAAGATCTAGGTACGCCATCTCCACTTGTTCTTGAAAATTCAAAAACCCATTCACAAAAACAACAAAGCCCTCCTTAAGGAGCTCTGAGACTTTAGCCCTTAGAGACACTAGCTAGGTGTCTTTAGCCGCCAGTTCTGCATCTTTGGCCCTAAGATTAGATTCTCTGACCTTAAGATCGGCTTCTTTCACCGCTAGCTGGGAGTCCTTCAGCTTAGTATGATCTTGGAAGCAGACGTTCAACTCATCATAGATCCTTTTTAGCTCAGCAGTCTTAGCTGACAGGATCTTCACCTTGCTCGCCACCGTGGCCTCCTTATCCGCCCTTAGCCAAATTTTGGGCCTCTGTCAGCTCCTGCTCATAATGGGAGTCCATCATCCTCACACAAGTGAGTGACTGACAAAAAAGGGAACTAGTTGGCATAGGGAGGACCGTAAAAATCCAGGAACAAAGGATTTTTTTTTTTTGAAAAAGAGAAGACTAAGAATACCTCGGCCAAGCCCTGAACGGCGCGATGAGCTTTGTTCTTAAAAGAAACGCGTCTGGCCGTCGCAAGATTTGAGGTGGGAACCAAGCCGATCAGAGCAACCACTGCAGCCTCAGGATCATCAAGAAAATCATCTCCTTGGTCCTCAAATTGGGGGTAAGCTGGCTCTCCCTCGTTGACTTTTCAAGAAACAGGCTTTGGAGGAATGAGGAAGGATGATGGAGTTGGGGGTGCCGCAGGTAAAGGTCCTTCAGTCTCGGATTTACGCTTGGAGGGCTTGGGGGGCAAAGAAGTTGAGCCAGCGCCTTCAAGGGAGGCAAGAGCCTCACGTTTTCCTTCCAACCTGACTGGCGTTTGCCCATCCTTGGGGGGTAGATCTGAACTCTTCTGCAACCTCCTCGTTTTCCTCGAATTCTCCTTATCCGAGAAAACTGCCATGATAAAGTGCTAATCCATAGACTCGAGCTGGGGGGCAAGCGATTGGGGTATCTCCAGAGCAACCTCAACAGGCAGCCCAAGCTCGTATTTTGCAAGGTTTTCATCAGTCATAAGCTCGGAAAAGGCTTGCAACCCGAAGGCCTCGGCTTTAACAACTCTAGCTACCTCCCCTGCGTCAAGCTTTGGGCAGAAACCTGCATAACAGATCAAAAATTAGTAAGACATTGATGAAAGCTAGTGCAAAAAGAAAAATATAGCCATCCAATTGTCCTTACTTGTATTTCTTGGAACCCCCCAAGACCTAGGGATGCGGGGGACATCACCAAGCTCCCCTGACAACTCCTAGGAGTCACCCCCTGACAAAGAAGAACCGCGACTTCCATCCTTTGTTGGAAGAGGGGAGCCCAAAGATCAAATTCTTCGCCCTTACCCTCTTGGCGAAATACAAAAAGCCCAAAGAAGGGGAAGACTTAAGTTAGAAGAGAGAGACGAATTCACTAATGGAGGGGGGAGTCGTTCCCACTCTCAAACCAATGAACAAGGAAATCGACTAGAAAATCCCAGCCATTTGGGGAAAGCCGAGCTAGACAAACGTTGTAAAAACCAAGGACATTCCAAATAAAAGGATGAACTGGAAATCGAAGACCGGCCTGAAATGTAG
Organism: Ilex paraguariensis; assembly: GCA_963454935.2. NCBI lineage: Eukaryota > Viridiplantae > Streptophyta > Magnoliopsida > Aquifoliales > Aquifoliaceae > Ilex > Ilex paraguariensis. The sequence continues at coordinate 145,624 of CAUOFW020003636.1, read as the reverse complement.
ATTCAAAGAAACAAGTCAACCTGAGAGAATACAAGGACATGGAATTAGGAAAATGATACTCCCATCTCAGCTCCTCCAGATCCTTGTTATCGAGACAACTAGGAGTTACCTCCACACAACAAGTCAGGTTGGATTGATCACGACAGGTTTTCTTCCTGGGAATAGAAGGTGGAATCAACTTAAACTTCCTGTTCCGCAATTGGTTAGAAGGAATATGAGGCAAAGCTAAAGGAGCCTGAGCCTCTCCTAAAGGAGCTGAGGTCGATACTCCAAAGACAGACCCAGAAGCCTCCTCGCCAGCTAAAAAAGAATGGTCACTAGAGGAAGACAAGGTAGCCTCCTCAACCTCCACATCAAGTTGTTCCTCAAACTCGGATTCGGAAGAAGAAACAACCATCTGCCCCATTGGTGACTCAAATCATAAATCAGAATGAAGAGGAGGCAAATGTAGAGCATAATCTGTCAAAACAAAGATTTCAGACACCAGGTCCTCAAAAAGGATATCCTTGACAGTGAAGAGTGGTCTATGAACCACGAAAGGGAAGATAAATCGTCAAAAAGGTTCCTAAAGTAACTAAATCTCCAAACCAGGAAGTGGAACCCAAAGCCCCACCAGGGAGGGTTAAAGGGATCCAGACTGAGCAAAGAGAAGATAGAGGAAGAAACATACCTAATCAGATGCTAGAAACAGGAAAGATCCAAAAAAACAGAACCCTAAATTGCCAAAGAACTTGGAACAAGACACCTCAGAAAGCTAAAGGAGGAATAAGGCACGAAGAGAAGAGGTTTCAAAAAACACAAGGTGGGAAAGGCGAAGTGATTTTCCCCCTTTTTACATCACATTTAATTCATGACTAACATGTGACCGAACACGCAAAAGAAACCATACCAACTGGTTCACCAGTGGGTGACACGTGTGCCTAACCATCTCATCATAACTGGTGAATGTTGATGCAACCCAACTTAGGTCAGAGCCAACAATCAAGCAAACTCGCCGCTTGAGGAAGCAATGCTAAATTCAAAAAAGACGCTTCTAACCCCAGGTTAGAACTGACGTCATCCTCTTGACCTGGGGCTGGGGGGCAACTGATGATGATGAGATATCGAGTGTGGGCCACCACGATTCAAAAGCCTAATAGGTCCAGGAAAACCTTCGCTTGCATAATGGCCTAAACAAAGTGCCCACAACTTGTCCAGACCAAAAGCAGAGTAGACCAAATCTGAAGGGTAGAGCCCAACAATACTAGAAAACTTGAGGCCCAACCCAGTCCTAATTCAACCCAGCCAAAGGACGGCTCGGGATAAAGGAGCCTAGTCCACTGCTTATCCCGGATCATTCTCATCACACTTCATGTCCAGGGAACACAGGGATCATTTTTGACACATATGACAATCACGTACTTCCTAGAGTAGAGGGCGTTGGTGCACATAACCATCTAGGGATCGTGAGAATAGTGGCGCCGGATGACAGAGGTTGCTACAGAACATAGACAGCAAAAAAGAAGAAGGAGCAACAGGAAACCCTAAAAGAGTCACTGTATAAATGAGACACTGTTACCTAGCGGAGGGGAGGATCATCCCCATTACACTCTCGAGCCCTTGACACAAACANATAAGAGGACCCACAGAATCAGCAAAAAAGAAGAAGGAGCAACAGGAAACCCTAAAAGAGTCACTGTATAAATGAGACACTGTTACCTAGCGGAGGGGAGGATCATCCCCATTACACTCTCGAGCCCTTGACACAAACAAGAGAACAGGAAGCTTATGCTCTTGTAAAGGCCCAGTGCCAGAAATATCATTGTATTCGCCAAAGATTAATATACGACCTCAAGGAGCAAGAGACTCCCTTACAGTGAATGTAGTCTTAGTCCGTCTGCTAAGGTGAACCACATACATATTGCGTTCCTTTGTCCTCCATAGATAGACCCNAACAAGAGACTCCCTTACAGTGAATGTAATCTTAGTCCTTCTGCTAAGGTGAACCACATACATATTGCGTTCCTTTGTCCTCCATAGATAGACCCCCAAATCAACTAATCCACAATAATCCCCAAAACATCATTTGTTGGGCTTGGGTTATTATTTCCGAGCATCATCAGTATGCATCAGCCAAATGAGATGAGACATGATTTCCACAAGACTAGCATCATATTTATTGAGCACATATTTATTTTTAAACAAAAAAAATTTATGAGCTCACTGGCTATGAAGGGTGTGGTGACTTCCACTCCTAGTCGGGATTTTTTTTAATTGTCTGATGAGCCTATATCTTATTCGAATTATCTCAGTTCGTAGGTGTTGGGAAAAACTTGTTTTGATACCATTTGATGACCTTTTTTTAAGAATTTTTTGTTGCTTTTTCAATTTTTTGTCTTGTTTTGGTGCTTTTTAAAGCAGTGTTTTGCAGCTCATCTGACGTTTTCTATGGCTTGTAAGGTAAGGTGCTTTCTATAACCTGCTATCTTTACATTATAGATAGTACTTTTTCCTAGTTTGGAATAGCCTTTAATATTTGGTTCTTCTTACCTTGGAGGTTAATACATTTTTTATTTGTGAATGTTTAACGTGAAGAGTTAACTGTTGAGTGAGTAACTAATCAATTGTAGGTGTGGATCATGCGGGTAACTTGTAATATAGCAATTTCTTTGTGAAGGGGTATTCATCCTCTGCTTACATTTATGGAAGTTGAAGTGATTTCAATTCTTATAATGGGCTTTCGTTTCTGATTAGAGGTCAAGCTTATTTACCTTATGAGTCCCATATCTCCTTAATGAGTGTGGTTTTGTGTTTAGATAATATTGCCACTCCATGGAGAACATGGTTTGCTTGTTCATAAGCTGATTATCATTACAATGGTTGATCATAATCTGATCTTTTACCAACTCTGTAAATTTAATAGTAATTTGGCCAGTGCAGATCGTTTTCGTGGGTTAATCGTAAAATAGACGGAGAAGTATCAAGTGATTCGTCAAATGTGTAGTTGACAGAACAAATTAATGAGGTGAAATGGAGAAAGTTGAAAATGTGAAAAACAAAATAGAGGAGACAAGGGTCGGAATGCTTATAGACTGTTGATGCTTGTGCTGGACAAGGAATGCTTGGATCTCAAAAAGTACAAGGAGCGTTTGGATGGCAAGATGCACAAGGATGGATTAGATCACAAGATAGTTTCTCCATGAATATATATATATATATTTATTTATTTATTTATTTATTTATTTTCTATCATTAATTACATTATTTATCTCACTTCAATATAATGCTACTATATCTTTTGTGTACCAGGTTATTGGTGGAAGAAGCTATGATTTTAATGCACCGTTCATGTGGCAAAACACAGGTGTCCATCCAAATGTCAATAGTATAATTCCGCTTGGGCATTCAACTGTGTTATAAGGATACAATTTTAATCCCACATTTCACCCGAATATGGTCAGTGAGCATGAATATGTCACATATGCATTATACAATATTTATAGCTTATATGATATTATTGTTATATTTTTCAGGCTAATTGGATGGGCATGAATGTGGCTGCTATGTTTGGAAGGAATAATGAAACAGAGTCTAACAATGGACCATTTCGTAAGAGTAATAATTGAGAGTTATTTGTGTACCAGTATGTTGGGCCATTTGTGTACCAAGAAAATATTTTATTTTTGTACCAAGTTGATGAATTGCACTGTATTTTATTATCGGTACGTTGGAGAATTTGCAAATGAAGATTGTGTTTTATTTGTGTGTAGTTGATTATTGGTGTACTAGGTGGATGTATAACTTAATTAGTATTTTATTGTAGTTAATCAGTATTTTATTGTAGTTAATTTCTCGACACGAACTCAATAAATGGCCTATTGATTCAAAGAATAAATTAAATAGTTTTTTATGTTACTTTTTCTAAAAATAAAATTTAAAAGTTTGTACGTCATAATTTTATAATTTTTTTTTATCAAGAATTAACATAATATGTATAATTTCAGGTGACAGAAAAAAAAAAACTCAAATCTGAAAATATGCGGCCAAAGTTGGAGTTTGATTTGGTTTATTTATCCACGATTAGAAAAATATCTATTGAAATGTGTTTTTTACTTTCTGTTTTATGTTCCGCTTTAAAGGATTTTCGTAAGTAAGCTTAGAGAAATGATATTGTTTCAATGAATCAACCCGTGAGTTACAAGCAACAAACAATAATGAGAGGTTAGTTGAGTTAGTGGTGGGTTGGAATTAGAGTTAGACTTAAACTATAGATAGTAAGTGGGCTTCATAATAATGACTTTTTGCATGCCAGGTCATTGGGAAACAAAACTCGGTAAAATCTTCAGGCTGAAAAAATAGTCACTTTTATTGAACTGTAAAGCATGATGTTTAGCAAGTTGACATGATATACATGAAATACACTTATCTTTGAAAGATCATTACAACCCACTTGAAATTAAAGGACGAAGTTTATTGACAGAGGAATGAACTAGACGAAGATGCCATAGATGTAGAGGATAACTAACCTAAAAGGCAAAGAGAAGTCAATGATTCCTATCAGAAGGTATGTTTAGTTCTGTGAGCTCAAACATGCGACCAACCTTACGCCCTATCCGAACAACCTATCCTGTTTGATGACCCTACACACAACAACCATCAATAGAAAAGCATAGATCAAGACCAAGGTCACATAATTGACCGACATAAATGAGATTCATGGTAAGCTTAGGGATGAGGCGAGTGTGTAAGAGTTGTAAACTGGGAGTGGATACGTGACCATTGTGACTAATATGTAAAGGTGTTCCATTAGTAGTATGCAGAGGAAGTGCAGTAGGATTTGGAGTTTTAGACGAAAACCACAAAGAAATAAAAGTCATACAATTACGACAAGCAGTATCAAAATACCAGCTCGAAGTAGCTGGAGTAATGGACAAAGCAGTACGAGGAGTCGAGGAATTAGGTATAACTTGTTGAAATAAAGTGCGGAGTTCATCCAAATATATGGTAGGGGAACACGAGGAACCTTCACCTGATATATTTTGGACGACAACAACAACATCAGTGACAAGTTTGGAGTTCATACTTGGACGTGACTGTGTGGTCAAATATTTTTCAAGGCAAGGAAGTTTGGCAGGACAATTATCCATGAAATGACCATATCCATTCCATGACAATATTTACACTTATTTTTGTACAATTGGGGAGAAGATGGCCAGTAGAGTGAAAGTGTTTGCAAACTCTCGGTCTTGACTAGTTTTTCTGAAAATGACTGTCAATGGTGAACCCTCGAGGAGTAGCTAGAACCATATTAGTGCGTTGAGATTTTAGTGTTCCAATTCTAGTTTCTTCAGATAGTAGCTCGGAAACAACGCCTTTCAGAGCGGGCAAAGGACTCCGATGCAGTAACAAACCTTTCACGGGTTAAAAAAGGGTTAATTGATCTCAACTTGTCATGGTGTATGGCATATTTGTCAGCATCAGCAGAGCATTCCCAAATTGGATCCGATTGAGCCAATTGATCCCAAAAACATCCCATTCAAGTTAAGAAGTTAGTAAGACTATCCAAATTCTTGCTGTAATCGATGAAGATTACCCTAGAGTTGATATTGATGAGCAAGATTTGTGATTATAACGGTTGGCTAGGAAATCCTATACGTTTTTTTAGTCTCAAATCTTCCAACTCATTTTGTGAAACAAACAACTACAAGGTCACACCTGTTTTGGCTTAGGCGGACATAAACGAGATCAGACTCGTGAGGGCTTGTCGGTGATCGAACGGTGAGGTGGCGTTGACAGAACAACAAATCGTTCGGTAGAAATTGGCATGGCAGGGTTGCTGACATGAAAGAGACGAGCATCTCTCCTAGCTCAACACTTGTCATGCATGCATATCACATAATATACAATGTGACAAGTGTCTATTATTTATCATACACACATACTTGCAGAAGGCATTGTCGTTATTGCCACGTATTACATTCATGTTAACAAACACAACTTTTGACACGTTTTCTATGACACATTATTAAACCTTCTCGGTTATGACGGGTATTTAGTATCATTTATATTTTTTATGAGATTAAACATATTTGATATTACAATCATTAAACTCGTCTTTACACAAGAAATTCATATTTATCACATAAAATTCTAAAATTCATCAAAAATTAATCCTCCATTATAATTCTTATTTTATAAAAATTCAGGGTGTTACAAAANTGATATTGATCACATAAAATTCTAAAATTCATCAAAAATTAATCCTCAATTATAATTCTTATTTTATAAAAATTCTGGGTGTTACAAAACCCTCTATTAATTAAAAAGCAAAAATATGGATTAAAAATAGTCAGATCTATGCACATGTGTAGCTATGTGTCATGGGAGAAACTCAAATAATAATGACGACTCACATTTGAGATACCAACTAATTCCATATCCAATTCCTATCTCTGTTTGTGCCATATTGTTTGTTTTTTTTAGCAGCTGCAGGGCTAATGAGTTGCACATTTGACTCTGATTCCCATTTCATGTCAAGTGAATTTCAAAAATTATTTTTCATTTCATCTGACTTTGAATTTCATTTCCACATCATTTCTAGCTAATTTCATCTACATATGCATTTAGTTTCAATCACCAAACAATCATTGCGTTGTCTATTTTCGCCATTCAAACATCTTTCTGATTGATGCTGCCCATCGAAATTTTATTATTTTATTTTTAATTAAAGTATTTTTAGTTTATATATAATACTTTAAACTTGAAGAGTCTAATTATTACATGTCTAAAAACTTCAAGGAGTTTGAGTGTAATTTACTAATTGATATATTAATGGTCATTGACAGCAGAAGTCTAAGTGTATAACTTTCAGGTGTTCAAGTGATTAAGTGATACACTGACCAAATTATGTCAACTAAAGATAAAAAATATTGTATCAATTTTTTGGTTTTTAGTTTTATTTTAATAGATACTATAATTGTACATTAATTAAGATTTTTTAAAGAAAAAATTGAATTTTTATTTTTAATTTTATTTCAACAAACGACATAATGGAATATGAATTTTAGTTGTAAAGTTTAAAATATTTGATACACTATTGTTGATTGAAGTATTTTTAATCTAAGTATAATATTTTAAACTTAAAAAATCTAAATATTACGTGTTTAAAAATTTCAGAGAATTTGAGTATAATTTACTAACTGATAGACTAATGATAATTGACAACAGAGGTTTAAGTGTTACGACCTACGAGTGTATAAATCTCAAGGGAAATAATTTACATCCATATATATAATAATAAGTTATATGTAAACAATCTCCACATTTGAATCTGATTCCCATTTCATGCCAAGTGAATTTCAAAAATTATTTTTCATTTCATCTGCCTTGGAATTTCATTTCCACTTCATTTCTGACTAATTTCATCTACATTCGCATTTAGATTCAACTACCAAACAATCATTACGCTGTCTGTTTTTCACCATACAACATCCTTTTGATTGATGGTGCGCATCAGCAATCAGTTGTGTCAAAAAGCTTGTGAACCAAACGTGGCTCAGGCTGTTTTGTGATACTGTGGGTGCCTGATTATTATTATTGTGTTTGTATGGCATCCTTTCCAAATCACGACAAATAAAAAGTAGCAGCATTTCTTATCTGTTGGATTGTGATGACAATAATAATGCAGATTGTTGGAGGCCGGCTGCCCTTTTGATGCACTTTTGTTGTTGTTACTGTTAGTTGTCCGTTCTCGCCCGACCTCAAATCTTCTATCCCAATTACCTGTCCCACGCAAGACAACGATTTCTTCATCATTACCACCCCGCGGTCACATGGAGAGAGGGGGGGGTGACACCTCAATTGAGCTGCATCTAAATTTTGTGGTATTATGCTCCTGCAATCTTGATCCGTTTTGTTATATAATTTGAAACTGACATAATTAATACATTTAATTAATATTATAAAAATAAAATATTAGCTATTTGTTATTGTTTATTAAACAATGACATAATTATTATACAAAAAAAATATTTTTACTCATTATTATTGTCCTATTTACTAAATTAATTTTTAGTTTATAAAAAATAAACGAGCATGAATTCAATTAAGTGATAGTAAAATCGTAACGTTAAATTCTTTATTCAAAGTTTATATGGTTCAACAATAATCTGAACACGAGCTCGATACGAAAATAAACAAGTCAATCAACACAACACGATTAGTTAAATAGGTTAAATTAGGGGTGACCAATACTCAACACAAACCCACAATGTCATAACATGAACCTAACATGATCGGCACACCCTAGTCAACATTTGCTCAATTCATTCATACTGACATTTTTAATTTTTGCTCAATTATATTTGTGTTTAATTGAAAAAAGTTGTTAAAATTAAAAAAAGTTAAAACAGGTTCCATAGGTTAGGCTACCTGTAACTAATAAATAAATAAATAATAGTGAAATGTCATAAATGCCCTCCATTTATTCTAAACCACTTTTTACAATTAAATGTGAGAATTTATGTAGTGCACCAACACAGTTGTTACATCAAATTGCAATATTTCATTGTCTCAATAATGCTGAGTAACATCAAACATTTCCCATATTCTTTTTGTTATCCTGACTTTTCTCACAACGATAAAAAGAAAAAGAAAAGGTGATAATTGTTAAACGATGTGTGGGTAGTCAAACATAAAACAAAGTATTTTGATTATAGGGGTGTTATAATATAATACAATTCGTTAACACGATACGAAATTAGAGAAATTAAATCTTCTTTAAGTCACCTGTTTCAAAAATGAGTAGATTGGACGCGACACGATTAATAAACTAATCGGATATGTGTGACGCCATTCTAAAGAGAAATACCACACGACTCGTTTGTAAATCGATTTACACGGTTCATGCACATCACAAATTTGATATGATACGACTTGTTAGAAAGTAATCAATAAAAGAATTAGATAAGAGTGAAGTACTTTTTAATATGAACTTATTAAAATTTGACGAGAATTATCTCATCCGACACAATTGTGACGCCTAACTAATTTACAAATTGCACGTGTCCATGTGATCATGTGGTCCCAATCCCAAACAACAAGCTTACATGGGACCACCAATAATCTTAATCCATAATTTTTTAAAATATCTTTGTAGATACGCAATCTTCCTTCATTCATGATTTTTATAAATAATAGAAGGCAACTGATTCACATGTGAAGTCGCGCGTGTACCTGGCACCCCCAATGATCTTCACCCATAATTTTTGAAACGCGACCTTCATTCATGAGTTTTATATAAGCGAATTCATTAAAACAGAACCACATTGTACTGCAAACGTATCTATATTAATAATTAATAGATAACCTGCCTGATGTTTTATTTTTACTTTGATATGCTCACAGCTGACCAACAGGATGAGCCAAAAAATTATTACAGGGCGCGCACATTAATAAGTTTTAATTCTTTTTAATTTATTGCAAAATTTTAAAAATTCATATTTATTGAAATCATACTTAATACTTAAAATTTTATTTGATATATATAGTTAAAAACTTATATACATAGCGTGTACAAATAAAAAATTAATTATAACTTCTTACCAAGAATGAGATTAATTATTATCATTTACAATTGACACTAATGAGTTTTTATCATTTGAAAACGTTGCAAGTCAATGTCATCAACAAATAATTTTTTGACCCTATATACAAAATCATGGAAATAATCATTTATTTATGACCCTATAATTTTTTACATAACAATATTCATTTCTATACAATAACAAAATAATCTTATAATTTTAAAAAAAAAAATGCAAATTGATCATAATATGTGCAAAACTTATTCGAACACGTCCGAAATATATTTATATGTTAAGAATAATGTTAGTTGCATTTAATTCGGGATTTAATTGGGAGGGAAAAAATGGCTTTTGGCTATTGGATGTGTAGTGAACTTTATTGAAATATTAGGACTTACTATAAGCCTTAATGTCACAATGTATGAAGTCCTTAAATTAAATTCTAATAAAATTGCTCAAAAGCTAATAATAATTTAAGTAGGGGTTTATCCTTATTAAAATCACAAGAGTACAATAATAAAGTGGACACAATTAAATATGTTTAAGTATTATTTTTAAAAAATACATATTAAATATCAAGAAAAAATAATTGAGTGTGGGTCCGCGGAGTGGCCAAATTAGCAAATCTTCATTCCGGATATTTATCTGTGCATAGATATGCAAACCAGATTAGTAGTCTTCGCTCTGTTCTTTGGACAACCCAACAAGCTGCAAACATGCACGAGTGTGATGCCTTACAAAAGCCATTTACTGCAAACAACTCATTCTGAATGACTGCCTTCAGCTATTTACCCATAATAGGGAACACATATAATCGATTAAAATCACATAAGCTTACCCGTTTGGGAGAGCTTTTCAAAAGCACTTACTAACCATAAATGAGCAGTACTTGTGGTACACACGTGTACATAAGCTAATAATTCGCAGGAAAATTTTATATGCACCAAATCATTACATGGCGTTAGATGATAGTAGGTCTCACTGATCCAACCGCTGACAATAATTTAGTGCACTCTTTTGGTGCACAAATTGGGTGTGCTATGCATTACTCTAATTCGCAACACTCATAAACAAGCTTTAAAGTCCTGCTGAGAGAATATGCATCCTAAATATGGTGCACCACACAATGCTTAAAACATCATATGAATGTGGTTAAGATTAGGGGAAACGTACAAAAACTGGACAAGAAATATATTCATACCATGTGAAGAGATTGAATCTCCTAAGGAACAAGCCAAGAGTAAATTATAACTCACTTGCGTCGGAGTCGGATGATACAAGCCAATCAACACAGGACAAGTAAGATGCGGATATACCTTTCTCGGATCGAATGATTGTCTAACCACAGTAAACGCCTCCTTCGGCAGCATTGAAGCGACCTGCAAAGTATGAAAGATATTTAAGATCAATTCTTTTGAAGCCAATGGCTCAAAGTACATATGAAAATTGAGAATAACAAACAACAGCACCTCAACAAAATAGGAACACCAAACAGCATGGGCCATGTTATGTGCTTTTAATTATATGTATTTTATCGAATTTATATATTTATTTGAATGTTATCTGATGATACTTGAGAAGAATTCTACCTAAGTATGAGTTCGAGAAGTGAGGTCAGATAAGGAGGTTGGATAGGATGCCCAGAGCTCAGTGGCCCTGACCTCAAGCTCCCCCCTCAAAAGGGAAACAGTTGGATAACCGAAGGCGACCCCGAAGTAACAAAAAACTATAATCAAGGCACCAGGCTCTCAACTAACTAAGATCCTCTCCCAAAATCAAGGGAGATCCTACCAAGATCTCACCGGAGATCCTACAGAGATAGAGATTAAACTATAAATATTGTACAACGCCTTCAATGTAGGGCAAGTGACCCACGCTGTATCAAAACATTTTGTAAATTTCTCAAGCCATTAATATAGGTTCAAGGAGCAAGAGACTCCGTTGAAGAGTGGATTAGCCGAGTTCTCGAACTGGTGAACCACTATAATTTTATTGTGCAAATCATTTCCTATTCCCCAAAAATCTTATTTTAATCTCCACGAGCCTAGTAGCTCAACACAGGGCCTTATTCATACACACTTCATTCTGCTCTCCCACTTTTAATAAACCATCATTATCTAAGCTAATACATCAGATGAGAAATTTGCCATAACTGTTTCAATCGATGGTTTGGTATTGCAGTCAAAAGACTTGATGTTTTCATTTCAAAAAACCCACAAGCATGACAGAGGTGCTAGCCAAGGCAAAAAAGTACATAAATGGTGAGGAAGCCCTCCTTTCTATGGTAGGGAGCTCATTATCATAGAAAGAAAGAGGAAAGGAAGAGAAAAAGAGAGACTGAAGTCCCAGAAAAGATAGAGAAAGAGATAGATCTCTAAGAAGAGACAGATAATGTTTCCTCTAGAGAAGGGAAAATGTTAGAGATCGCTTAGGTCCTCCGTAGCTAGAACTACAGCCGAGGCATGCGCCACCACAGTTCATTCCTCTCACCGCCATAGTATCCTAGATTCTGTATGAGGTACATAATGAGAAGTTCTTAAGATGACCACCTTGAGTGAAAGCAAATCTAGTAAAGAGAGATCCCATAAAGTACTGTGAATACCACAGGGATCATAACAACCACATCGATGATTGCATCCAACTGAAGAAGGAAATTGAATTCTTGATCCAACGAGGGCAGTTTCATCATTTTGTGGTCCATGAAAATCAAAATCGAGGTCAACCAACTCCGACGCCTCAGCAGCAAGCCCTTGTGCAACATCCACAACCTTTGGGAAAAATCAGGGTGATATCTGGGAGATTTATAGGAGGAGGGGAGTCCAGCTAAGCCAGGAAGACTCACTTGCATAGAATCAGAGCTGGTGAGGCATTAGAGGTGCACATTGTGTCCAAGGCACCACGACTGAGTATAGCCATCACTTTCCCAGACTCAGACTTGGAGCGCTGCCAGCATCCTCACGATGACCCCCTGGTGGTAAGAGCTATCATTGCCAACAGAACTGTCCATCGAGTTCTGATTAACAACGGGAGCTCTACGGACATCATTTTTGCATCTGCGTTTTACAAGATGGATATAGGCAAAGAAATATTTGAGCTAGTAAGTGCTTATCTTTTAGGATTCCCTGGGGAAAGGGTGCTACCCCTAGGATTGATCCAACTCATGCTCACCTTAGGAGACCCTCCATACTAGGCCACCACTACAGTGAGATTCCTAGTAGTTGATGTCTCTTTTGTATACAACATCCTACTTGGAAGACCATCCCTCAATGCCATGAGGGTCATTCCCTCTACCTATCACCTCGTTATGAAGCTTCCTACAGAAAACATAATTGGAGTGGTCTAAGGAGACCAGCGTGTAGTGCGAGAATGCTACACGACATCTGTGAAGAAGAAAGAAGTTAAAAATATCCAACTAGATGAGCTCGACATGAGAGACGAGTTGGAGCCTATTCAGCTTGACGAGAAGCTAGAGCACCTGGTTTACGTAGGGTCTAAGTTGAGCAGAGAAATTAAAGACCTCCTCATACAGTTTCTAAAGAGAAATATGGGAGTATTTGCCTGGAAACAAGAGGATATGGAAGGCATCGACCTCTCAATCATCATGCACCAGCTTAGTGTGAACCCTACCTGCAAACTCATTAAACATAAGTGAAGAAGTTTTGCCCCAGAACACCCAAAAGCAATCAATAAGGAGGTAAGCAAGCTTCTCCATGCCAAATCCATCAGGGAAGTATACTACCCTACCTGGCTAGCAAATGTGGTCTTTGTCAAGAAGACCAATGTCAAGTGGCGATTCTGCATTGATTTTACTAACCTCAACCGAGCTTACCTCAAAGACAGTTTCCCCTTGCCTTGGATTGATCTGATTGTAGATGCCATTGCGGGGCACGAGCTCCTCAACTTTATTGATGCTTTCTCAAGATATAACCAGATTAGGATGGACCCTAGTGATCAACAGAAGACCTCCTTCGTAACTGAGTAGGTGACGTACTGCTACTAAGTCATACTTTTTGGATTGAAGAATGTTGGAGCCACTTACCATCGCCTGGTGAACCGAATGTTTCAAAGGCAAATTGGAACATCCATGGAGGTCTACATCGATGACATGCTGGTAAAATCGCTGAAAACAGAGCTCCACATCAGACATCTAGCATAATAGTTCCAGGTCTTTAAGAATACAAGATGAAGCTCAACCCCACCAAATGTGCCTTTGGAGTATCTGTGGGAAAATTCTTGGGCTTCATAGTCAACAGTAGAGGAATTGAAGATAACCCAGACAATGTTAAAGTAGTAATGGATATACAGCCCACCTTCCAACACAAGGAAAATTCAACGACTAGCAGGGAAAATAGCTGCCTTGAGTCGCTTTGTGTCCAGATCAAGTGATAAATGTCAACCCTTCTTTCAAGTCTTAAAGAAGGCATTTCAATGGGATACCTGGTGTGAAGAAGAATTCAAAGCTTTGAAGAATTATCTAAGCTCACCCCCCTATTTTGGTAAGTCCTTTGGATGGAGAGGTGCTTTCTTTATACCTTGCTATCTCGGATTTTTAAACCAGCGCAACACTAGTAAGGGAGCGAGATAAAGCTCAGCAACTAGTCTACTACTATAGTAGAGCTTTGAGGGGGGTAGAGGAGAGATATCTAAAAATAGAGAAGCTCATCTTAGCCTTAGTTACAACCTCTAGAAGACTCAAGTCGTACTTGTAGGCCCATACTATTGAGGTCCCAACAGATCAGCTGATGAAGCAAGTGTTGCATAAACCAGAATCTTTAGGGAGGTTGGTTAAATGGGCTATTGAGCTCAGTCAGTTCGACATCAGGTACAAGCCAAGAATAGCAGTCAAATAACAGATTCTAGTAGATTTCATCGCAGAATTCACGACAGAAGAACCTGCAGAGGCAATATAGCTGGTACCCGACCTCCCTGCATGGAAGCTTTCAGTAGACCTGTCCAGATGGAATAGATGTCAAATATGCCCTTAGGTTTGGGTTTAAGGCTTCAAATAATGAAACATAATATAAAACTGTCATAACTGGACTCAACCTCGCACTCTCAATGGAGGCAAAACAGCTTGAGATCTGCAGTGACTCCTAAATTGTGGTGAAACAGATAGAGGAGTCTTATGAGGCCAAGGGCGAAAAAATTATCCTTTAACTTAGTAAGGTGCAAGATTTGATTAAGAAATTTGTGCAAGTTAAGATCAGACATGTCCCTAGAGCTGAGAATTCATGAGTAGACGCATTCGCAAAGTTGGCAACAGCCTCGCAGAAAAACTTGGATAGGTTAATACCAGTGGAGCACCTAGCAGAACCATCTGTGAGTACCGAGGAAAAAGAAATGCTCCCTGTTTTGGCCTCACCAAGTTGGATGGACCCTATCATAAGATATCTTCGGAATGAAAACCTTGCCAGAAGACTCCAAGGAGACCACAAAGCTGAGAACCAGGTCAACTAGATTCTCTATCCTGTAAGGGAACTTGTATAAATGTGATTTTTCGGCGCCCCTCCTTAAATGCGTTGGAGATGAAGAAGCTAACTACATATTCAGAGAAATCCACGAAGGAGTCTCTGATAACCATACCGGAGCTTAGACTCTGGCAGCAAAAGCATTGAGACAGGGATACTACTGGGCCACTATGCTCAAAGATGCCACAGACTTGATCAAGAAGTGTAAAGTTTGTCAACTACACGCCAATATTACACATTGCCCACTAGAGCTCCTGACATCGATAGTGAACCCTTGGCCATTTTAGCAAAGGGGTTTAGACAATCTTGGGCCTCTTCCCGTGAGTGTGGGGGCAGTGCAAGTTTGCCATCGTTAGGGTGGATTACTTCACAAAATGGGCAGAAGTCAAACCTTTAGCAACAATAACTGAACATAAAGTTTAGAACTTCACATGGAAATCAATAATTTATAGGTTTGGGATCCCCAGAGCTATCGTTTCTGACAATGGAAAGCAATTCGACAACTCTAAGTTCAAAAAATTCTATGTTGAGCTAGGAATAAAAAACTACTTTTTAGCTCCAACCCATTCTTAATCCAACTGACAAGTAGAGGTCACCATTCGAACCATAAAGGTAGCCCTGAAAACCAAGCTGGAAGCACTGAAAGGGAAATGGATAGAACACATCTCAGAGGTACTATGGACTTACAAAACAACTGCCAGATTAGTAACTCAAGAAACTCCATTCGCTTTGGCTTTCAGAACCGAAGCAATGGTGCCTGTAGAGGTTGGGATCCCATCCCCTAGGGCTAAATTCGTAGGGTTCGAGCACAATGACGAGTCACTTATGCTGAACCTTGAACTCTTGGATGAAAAGAGAGACAAAGCTCTGCATCATATTAAAAGTTACCAGAGGAAGACAGCAAGGTACTACGACAGAAGGGTCAAGCGCAGGAGTTTTAAAGTCAGAGATCTAGTACTTAGAAAGCTCCTGCTTGCAAGAAAGAACCCCTCTCATGGATAATTGGGCCCTAATTGAGAAGGCCCTTACATCTTTTCAAGGATGGTCAGACCTAGAAACTACGAGTTACAAACAGAAAATGGGAAAACCTTGCCTCGCTCTTGGAACGCATAACATCTCAAAAGGTTCTTTCAATGAGATACTCTTGTAATAAAATTATTTTCAATAAAACAACAAGTTTTGACTCATCCCTGCTTGATTCCTTAAGTGGCTAAAAAACTAACAATGAGCTCTCCAGCTCATAAACAAACGAAGAGCTCTCCAGCTTATAAACAAACGATGAGTTCTTCAGCTCATAAATAAATGATGAGATCTTCATCTCATAAATGAACAATGAGCCTTTTCAACTCATAAATAAAAGATGAACTCTTCAACTCATACAAACGATGAGCTCTTTAGCTCATAAATAAACGATGAGTTCTTCAGCTCATAAATAAAAAATGAGCTCTCAGCTCATAAACAAACGATAAGCTTTTCAACTCACAAATAAACTATGAGCTCTTCATCTCATAAATAAACAATGGCTCTTCAGCTTATAAAATAAAGATGAGCTCTTCAGCTCACAAAAATAAGATAAGTTCTTCAACCTATAAAGTTAAAACGAGTTCTTTGGCTTGTAATTAGAGTGAAAGAGTTTTTTAGGCTGTAAATCATAAATAAACTCTATAGCTCATGAAGACAGCTATCAAGCTGTGGAAAATAGGTTTTGTTCATCAAATGTAATACAAAGAGGTGTCAAAAAGAAAGAACAAAAGATCCTACATCCCCCCAAGCTTCCTCTTTAGTTCAGCAACTTCCTCCTCCAACGAAGCATTTGCAACCTGTAGGCAAGCATTCTCCTCTCTCAGCCCATCTCTCTCCTTCTTCATTAGATGACAACAAAACCACCCTAAAGGAGGACCCAGATGATGAAGAAGAGGAACCACCAAGAGATTTGCTCCTCATACGCTTTCTTGAAGATGTTCCAAATATCTCATCTTTATTTGCTTCGAGAGGGGAGGAATAGGAATCGGGAGAATCTGGGAAGGAAATAAAGTCCAAAGCAGCCACTGCAGCACTAAGTAAGAAAAGATTCTCTGACGTCACTAGCTCAAACAAGGGCATAGGCTCAGCATGGATCACTTGTTCAACCTTCATTGTCTCCACCAGATTCACATCAGGCGCACTTGCATGCAAAAGCACAATAAGGACAAGTCCTTGTAGAGTTTAGCTAAAGAGGGCTCTTGAGATACCTACCTATATAAATTCCCCCAGATCGAGGGACCCTATTCTCTCTACAGCACATCTTGATGGATCTCTAAGAATCTCTAGAGGCAAAAAAAATCGTTTAGTCCACCCTTTAGGAGAAAGGGGTAGGCCAAGGACCAAAGGACACAAATGGAAATGCCTCCACTGAAAGTAGCTAAAGTAGGGGACCTTATCATCCTCGAGCTCATAAATATAAAGGAACTTGGCTAGAGTGGGGAACTCACTGTTGCCTTGTAAGGGCTAGAAGAGAAAGAAGCAAATCATCGCAACCCATCCTTTAGGGGGAGAGACGAGAAAGGCAAAAACCATAGTAAGCCAGGACCCACCAGATGGAAAAATGGATGGTGAGGCACAGGCCCATCTCCAGGGCACCTTCGAAGAAACAAACCTCCTTTTGAGGAAGAAAGTTTCAAGGCTTATCGGAGGTTAGGACTTGTACAGACAAGTCCATAGGCAGATGAAATCGCCTTTTGATTTCTTCTAGTCCCGAAGGAGTCATCGCGGACGGAGCTAAGTAATGGGATCACCATCTCTCATCAATCCCAGTGGAAGCACGTTGTCTGAATGAGAACAAAGAGAGGTAGCCATTAGAAACACAGAGGAAAGGAAAAACAAAAAAAACAAAAACAAAAACTTGAAGCCTCCAAGATTTAAGAAAAGACTCCAAGAATGAAGAGAGTCCAAGAAATTATGGAAACATCACAAGAACCCCGAGTTTTAAGGAATCAAGAAATGCATGAAAATCAAAGTTGATGGACCCTTGAGTTTCCAAATTTAGGGGGCTGTTACATTTTTGAAAAGTGGTTAGGCACGCGCAACAAAGAGAGAATCGATTCCTAATTCTGTCATCTCGACTATGCTAGTTCTGGGAGCCAAGGTCATTTCAGGAAGACCTCTGAGCATAATTAACACGATCCTATGCTAGCTCAAGCTCAAGATAAAAGCTATTGAGAAGCAGTATCCATTTGAGCCTTTGAAGTGCTTGCCAAAGGCCCTACAACTTACAAGAAGGGATTCAAATACTGAAGGAAACTGGTGTGGAAGTTGACCCTCTTGGCGAACTTAGCATAGAAACAGAGAGAAAACTAGGTCTTGTTAGTGGCCAAATGGTAAAATATGCCACGGGTTTGAGCAAAGAGTGTTATGTTGACACCCAAGGCATTGCCTCGACACCCAGTGTTCCAATTAAAGGGGCTACTTAGCATGTGGAGGTTCACGTGAGGAAACTTTATTGCATTAGTAGGGCTACGCCTACACTACCTATTGTTATGAAGGATGCTGCTAGAAGTGAAGCAGAAATTGAAAGAGCATCGTAGGACAGAGAACAAGTTGTTCGTGTCAATCAGAATACCCATTTGAACCTCGAGTTCTAGACTCAAGAATTCTTGCTAACCAAATGATTTTTTGCATCTAATGCCAAATTTTTACTGAATGAAGGTTTTATTGGAATACGTGCACCAAAATTGATGGCTAACTCTAGCAAGGTGACTCAGCTATTTTCAAACTAAGTTACAAAGGGCGACCTACATGCCTAGCACAGTCACCTCAACTTCAGAAGTAAATGGCAACCTGTGGAGACCTCGGCTGTATTTTTGAGAATTGACCTTATTTTTAGAGTAAAGAACTCTTTGCCAAGTCTAGCAAGCCCCTTGTCACTGTAACAAATAAAATTCCTAAACATGTCTGCTTCAAGGAGAACTGAAGTACTCCTCCAAGCATAGGGGGCAAGGGGGAATGTACAGTAAAGTAGTATGTAGCAATACATGCACAGCAACACGGTAGCTCAAGGAAAAGTAGTATGTATTTACATTAGTGTGTGTAGAGAAGTTAAAAAAAAAATCTTAAGTTTGTGTAGAAAGAGCTAAAGAAGGGTTCAGAAGTTTAGCAGTTGAAGTTTTAGCAGCAGAAGAAGAGCCTGGCATCTCAGCAGTAGAAGTTTCCAAAGGTTCTGAANGTTTACGTAGGGTCTAAGTTGAGCAGAGAAATTAAAGACCTCCTCATACAGTTTCTGAAGAGAAATATGGGAGTATTTGCCTAGAAACAAGAGGATATGGAAGGCATCGACCTCTCAATCATCATGCACTAACTTAGCGTGAACCCTACCTGCAAACTCATTAAACAGAAGTGAAGAAGTTTTGCCCCAGAACACCCAAAAGCAATCAATGAGGAGGTCNGTGTGAACCCTACCTGCAAACTCATTAAACATAAGTGAAGAAGTTTTGCCCCAGAACACCCAAAAGCAATCAATAAGGAGGTAAGCAAGCTTCTCCATGCCAAATCCATCAGGGAAGTATACTACCCTACCTGGCTAGCAAATGTGGTCTTTGTCAAGAAGACCAATGTCAAGTGGCGATTCTGCATTGATTTTACTAACCTCAACCGAGCTTACCTCAAAGACAGTTTCCCCTTGCCTTGGATTGATCTGATTGTAGATGCCATTGCGGGGCACGAGCTCCTCAACTTTATTGATGCTTTCTCAAGATATAACCAGATTAGGATGGACCCTAGTGATCAACAGAAGACCTCCTTCGTAACTGAGTAGGTGACGTACTGCTACTAAGTCATACTTTTTGGATTGAAGAATGTTGGAGCCACTTACCATCGCTTGGTGAACCGAATGTTTCNGAACAGCTTGAGATCTGCAGTGACTCCTAAATTGTGGTGAAACAGATAGAGGAGTCTTATGAGGCCAAGGGCGAAAAAATTATCCTTTAACTTAGTAAGGTGCAAGATTTGATTAAGAAATTTGTGCAAGTTAAGATCAGACATGTCCCTAGAGCTGAGAATTCATGAGTAGACGCATTCGCAAAGTTGGCAACAGCCTCGCAGAAAAACTTGGATAGGTTAATACCAGTGGAGCACCTAGCAGAACCATCTGTGAGTACCGAGGAAAAAGAAATGCTCCCTGTTTTGGCCTCACCAAGTTGGATGGACCCTATCATAAGATATCTTCGGAATGAAAACCTTGCCAGAAGACTCCAAGGAGACCACAAAGCTGAGAACCAGGTCAACTAGATTCTCTATCCTGTAAGGGAACTTGTATAAATGTGATTTTTCGGCGCCCCTCCTTAAATGCGTTGGAGATGAAGAAGCTAACTACATATTCAGAGAAATCCACGAAGGAGTCTCTGATAACCATACCGGAGCTTAGACTCTGGCAGCAAAAGCATTGAGACAGGGATACTACTGGGCCACTATGCTCAAAGATGCCACAGACTTGATCAAGAAGTGTAAAGTTTGTCAACTACACGCCAATATTACACATTGCCCACTAGAGCTCCTGACATCGGTAGTGAACCCTTGGCCATTTTAGCAAAGGGGTTTAGACAATCTTGGGCCTCTTCCCGTGAGTGTGGGGGCAGTGCAAGTTTGCCATCGTTAGGGTGGATTACTTCACAAAATGGGCAGAAGTCAAACCTTTAGCAACAATAACTGAACATAAAGTTTAGAACTTCACATGGAAATCAATAATTTATAGGTTTGGGATCCCCAGAGCTATCGTTTCTGACAATGGAAAGCAATTCGACAACTCTAAGTTCAAAAAATTCTATGTTGAGCTAGGAATAAAAAACTACTTTTTAGCTCCAACCCATTCTCAATCCAACTGACAAGTAGAGGTCACCATTCGAACCATAAAGGTATCCCTGAAAACCAAGCTGGAAGCCCTGAAAGGGAAAATGGATAGAACACATCTCAGAGGTACTATGGACTTACAAAACAACTGCCAGATTAGTAACTCAAGAAACTCCATTCGCTTTGGCTTTCAGAACCGAAGCAATGGTGCCTGTAGACGTTGGGATCCCATCCCCTAGGGCTAAATTCGTAGGGTTCGAGCACAATGACGAGTCACTTATGCTGAACCTTGACCTTTTGGATGAAAAGAGAGACAAAGCTCTGCATCATATTAAAAGTTACCAGAGGAAGACAACAAGGTACTACGACAGAAGGGTCAAGCGCAGGAGTTTTAAAGTCAGAGATCTAGTACTTAGAAAGCTCCTGCTTGCAAGAAAGAACCCCTCTCATGGATAATTGGGCCCTAATTGAGAAGGCCCTTACATCTTTTCAAGGATGGTCAGACCTAGAAACTACGAGTTACAAACAGAAAATGGGAAAACCTTGCCTCACTCTTGGAACGCATAACATCTCAAAAGGTTCTTTCAATGAGATACTCTTGTAATAAAATTATTTTCAATAAAACAGCAAGTTTTGACTCATCCCTGCTTGATTCCTTAAGTGGCTAAAAAACTAACAATGAGCTCTCCAACTCATAAACAAACGAAGAGCTCTCCAGCTTATAAACAAATGATGAGTTCTTCAGCTCATAAATAAATGATGAGATCTTCATCTCATAAATGAACAATGAGCTTTTCAACTCATAAATAAAAGATGAACTCTTCAACTCATACAAACGATGAGCTCTTTAGCTCATAAATAAACAATGAGTTCTTCAGCTCATAAATAAAAAATGAGCTCTCAGCTCATAAACAAACGATAAGCTTTTCAACTCATAAATAAACTATGAGCTCTTCATCTCATAAATAAACAATGGCTCTTCAGCTTATAAAATAAAGATGAGCTCTTCAGCTCACAAAAATAAGATAAGTTCTTCAACCTATAAAGTTAAAACGAGTTCTTTGGCTCGTAATTAGAGTGAAAGAGTTTTTTAGGCTGTAAATCATAAATAAACTCTATAGCTCATGAAGACAGCTATCAAGCTGTGGAAAATAGGTTTTGTTCATCAAATGTAATACAAAGAGGTGTCAAAAAGAAAGAACAAAAGATCCTACATCCCCCCAAGCTTCCTCTTTAGTTCAGCAACTTCCTCCTCCAACGAAGCATTTGCAACCTGTAGGCAAGCATTCTCCTCTCTCAGCCCATCTCTCTCCTTCTTCATTAGATGACAACAAAACCACCCTAAAGGAGGACCCAGATGATGAAGAAGAGGAACCACCAAGAGATTTGCTCCTCATACGCTTTCTTGAAGATGTTCCAAATATCTCATCTTTATCTGCTTCGAGAGGGGAGGAATAGGAATCGGGAGAATCTGGGAAGGAAATAAAGTCCAAAGCAGCCACTGCAGCACTAAGTAAGAAAAGATTCTCTGACGTCACTAGCTCAAACAAGGGCATAGGCTCAGCATGGATCACTTGTTCAACCTTCATTGTCTCCACCAGATTCACATCAGGCGCACTTGCATGCAAAAGCACAATAAGGACAAGTCCTTGTAGAGTTTAGCTAAAGAGGGCTCTTGAGATACCTACCTATATAAATTCCCCCAGATCGAGGGACCCTATTCTCTCTACAGCACATCTTGATGGATCTCTAAGAATCTCTAGAGGCAAAAAAAATCGTTTAGTCCACCCTTTAGGAGAAAGGGGTAGGCCAAGGACCAAAGGACACAAATGGAAATGCCTCCACTGAAAGTAGCTAAAGTAGGGGACCTTATCATCCTCGAGCTCATAAATATAAAGGAACTTGGCTAGAGTGGGGAACTCACTGTTGCCTTGTAAGGGCTAGAAGAGAAAGAAGCAAATCATCGCAACCCATCCTTTAGGGGGAGAGACGAGAAAGGCAAAAACCATAGTAAGCCAGGACCCACCAGATGGAAAAATGGATGGTGAGGCACAGGCCCATCTCCAGGGCACCTTCGAAGAAGCAAACCTCCTTTTGAGGAAGAAAGTTTCAAGGCTTATCGGAGGTTAGGACTTGTACAGACAAGTCCACAGGCAGATGAAATCGCCTTTTGATTTCTTCTAGTCCCGAAGGAGTCATCGCGGACGGAGCTAAGTAATGGGATCGNCCAGATGGAAAAATGGATGGTGAGGCACAGGCCCATCTCCAGGGCACCTTCGAAGAAACAAACCTCCCTTTGAGGAAGAAAGTTTCAAGGCTTATCGGAGGTTAGGACTTGTACAGACAAGTCCATAGGCAGATGAAATCGCCTTTTGATTTCTTCTAGTCCCGAAGGAGTCATCGCGGACGGAGCTAAGTAATGGGATCGCCATCTCTCATCAATCCCAGTGGAAGCACGTTGTCTGAATGAGAACAAAGAGAGGTAGCCATTAGAAACACAGAGGAAAGGAAAAACAAAAAAAACAAAAATAAAAACTTGAAGCCTCCAAGATTTAAGAAAAGACTCCAAGAATGAAGAGAGTCCAAGAAATTATGGAAACATCACAAGAACCCCGAGTTTTAAGGAATCAAGAAATGCATGAAAATCAAAGTTGATGGACCCTTGAGTTTCCAAATTTAGGGGGCTGTTACATTTTTGAAAAGTGGTTAGGCACGCGCAACAANTCCAAGAAATTATGGAAACATCACAAGAACCCCGAGTTTTAAGGAATCAAGAAATGCATGAAAATCAAAGTTGCTGGACCCTTGAGTTTCCAAATTTAGGGGGCTGTTACATTTTTGAAAAGTGGTTAGGCACGCGCAACAAAGAGAGAATCGATTCCTAATTCTGTCATCTCGACTATGCTAGTTCTGGGAGCCAAGGTCATTTCAGGAAGACCTCTGAGCATAATTAACACGATCCTATGCTAGCTCAAGCTCAAGATAAAAGCTATTGAGAAGCAGTATCCATTTGAGCCTTTGAAGTGCTTGCCAAAGGCCCTACAACTTACAAGAAGGGATTCAAATACTGAAGGAAACTGGTGTGGAAGTTGACCCTCTTGGCGAACTTAGCATAGAAACAGAGAGAAAACTAGGTCTTGTTAGTGGCCAAATGGTAAAATATGCCACGGGTTTGAGCAAAGAGTGTTATGTTGACACCCAAGGCATTGCCTCGACACCCAGTGTTCCAATTAAAGGGGCTACTTAGCATGTGGAGGTTCACGTGAGGAAACTTTATTGCATTAGTAGGGCTACGCCTACACTACCTATTGTTATGAAGGATGCTGCTAGAAGTGAAGCAGAAATTGAAAGAGCATCGTAGGACAGAGAACAAGTTGTTCGTGTCAATCAGAATACCCATTTGAACCTCGAGTTCTAGACTCAAGAATTCTTGCTAACCAAATGATTTTTTGCATCTAATGCCAAATTTTTACTGAATGAAGGTTTTATTGGAATACGTGCACCAAAATTGATGGCTAACTCTAGCAAGGTGACTCAGCTATTTTCAAACTAAGTTACAAAGGGCGACCTACATGCCTAGCACAGTCACCTCAACTTCAGAAGTAAATGGCAACCTGTGGAGACCTCGGCTGTATTTTTGAGAATTGACCTTATTTTTAGAGTAAAGAACTCTTTGCCAAGTCTAGCAAGCCCCTTGTCACTGTAACAAATAAAATTCCTAAACATGTCTGCTTCAAGGAGAACTGAAGTACTCCTCCAAGCATAGGGGGCAAGGGGGAATGTACAGTAAAGTAGTATGTAGCAATACATGCACAGCAACACGGTAGCTCAAGGAAAAGTAGTATGTATTTACATTAGTGTGTGTAGAGAAGTTAAAAAAAAAATCTTAAGTTTGTGTAGAAAGAGCTAAAGAAGGGTTCAGAAGTTTAGCAGTTGAAGTTTTAGCAGCAGAAGAAGAGCCTGGCATCTCAGCAGTAGAAGTTTCCAAAGGTTCTGAAGAAGGGAGCTCAATAGTTGTAGGGAAAGAAGTAGTTTCTGAGGTAAGAGCTGTAGGAATGACTAAAGAAGAAGGAGCATTGTGAGTCAAGACCCCAGCAGGTGGGTTAGGTGTCGTAGCACCACCAAGAATAAGCTCAGGAGCAAAAGGGGCCAAAGCACCATTGGTATCCTCAGCATTGACCTCCCCCGTCTCCTCTTGGGCGAGGATCTCAAAGTCAAAATTCAGGCTAGGATATGTTTGTTCAACTCAATCTTAGAAAGCAAGCCATTCGGCTGCCCACTTGGTTGTAACATCATCCATCAACTTGACGACTATGGCATACTTCTTTTTTACGACAGCTTTCTGCGTCTCGAGCTCACTTCGGAGAGCATCACTCATCTCAGCCAAGATATCTTACTCTCTTTTCATATTCCTGTAAGAGCCTAAAGCCTCAAATGTCTCCTGGTTGGCCTTGGCCCAAGCATCAGTCTTAAGCCTAAGGTCTTCCTTGATCATCTCCTTGTTCGCCTCCAAATCTTTGATAGTGGAAACTTGCCTTTCCACCTACGCCTGTAGGTCTTGAATTTGGGTTTGAAGGTCATTATTAGCAAAAGTTAGTTCGATGGCTTTGAGCTCAAACACATTCGATGCTTTGGCGGAGCTCTCAAGATCTCGGATTAGACTCGATAAACCCTTCACGAGAATAACCAGCTATGAATAAACGCAACCAAAAGCAAAAGTCAGCATAAAATGGCAGCCTAAGGTGAAAGTAAGATCTAAAGGGAATGGGATCTTACATCAATAGCTCCATGCAGTGTTGAACTAATGGAGGTTTCAAGGGGCATAACAGCAGCCCTCCGAAACATCGGAAGTAGGAATGATGGAATCAAGGGCACCGACAGAGAGCTCAACATTGTCGAAGAAAGAGCCATCATTTTTCTTTTCCTTGACGTATTTCCCTTTCTCAACCTTGGAGCTCATTTGAAACAGTTGCGAAAGTTTCTTTGATGGCCCAGAAGAGGTAAGAACAGGTTAAACATGAGAGGTCGTCTCCAAAGCCCTCTAGACCTCAGCCAAAGAAGGAGAGGTCGAACCATGCTCAGAAACCTTCCCAGAGGCAGGTGGGGTCCCTTGGAGAGATTAGGTCTCCACAGTTTGCAGAGAGCTTGATGGTGGAATAAGTATGTGGAATAAGTATGATTTGAGTTGAAGATAGAGAAGCAGGGGGCACCCCCAACCTTGGCACCTTGGCTTGGGGGATGAGGCCACTACCAGAGCCAGTCTCGGCCTTGCATTTGCCCCTACTCCTCTTCTTTAACAGAGCAATCTTAGCCTGAAGTGCTTCATTGGAAAGCTGCATTGAAGAAGAACCTGGAAACTCAAAATGAGCAAATCAGAAATAAAAGGAGAGGGGGTGAGAGCTAAAAGTCAGAAATAGGCAAAGGAAGTATGACCTATCACCTCCTCAGCACTAGCAATGAAAATGGGAATAGGGTTCTAGATCCTCACCTTAGGAGGGCTAAATCCAAACGCTATAAGAACCTGGGGCTTGATAAGCTCATAGTATCTCTCTAAGTCGCAGTCCTGTAGGCTTAACAAAACCCACCTATCCACTACGCTAAGCTCTAGACGAATACCTGAAAAGCAAAACAAAATAAGTGAAGCAAGGTTAGTAAGGTAAGCTGTCAAAACTGACCCTAGCTTGCTCAGGAGAGGACTTAACCAGATTGTTAGGGGCAGACCAAGCTTGAGGAATTGGAAGAATATCTGTCACGTCAGCAGAAGTGTATTCCCATTGTCTGCCCCCCACAAAGAAGAAAAGTTTTTTTCAACCCTTTTGGGAGCTCGGGAGATCGGAGATGATGACCTTGGTTTTCACCCGCTTAGAAATGTACAAAAAGTTGTCTGAAGGAGTACATTTAAAATTGAAAAACTTCATAAGCAAAGGAACGGTGGGAACTCCGAGTTCATGTTTTTTGAAGAAAACAAGGAAACCCATCAGTATAACCTAGAAGTTAGGAGAGAGTTGGGCAGGACAAATGTTAAAGTATTGCAAGACATTCTTAATAAAAGGGTGAATTGGAAAGCGAAGGCCGTTCTCAAAGGTGGCCATGAAAAAACAGACTTTCTTAGGAATGGATGAGTCATATCGGGTATATACATCTGGGCTCCAGGGCTGTACCCCTAGAGAAAAACCAAAACGAGCAACTAGAACCTTCAAATAAGAAGGAAAGACCTCACTAGCATCCACAAGCTCTACAACTCTGGAGATAACACCTATAACCTCCGCACTACCGGAGATCCCTACACTAGCTACCTTGGCTTTACCTTTACTAGGGTTTTTGGGTGCAGGGGAGGGCGACGAGGGAGGCTCCTCGATGCACTACAACAAATTTATTTTTTAGCAACGAATTTTTGCGACGAACAATAAAATTTGTTGTAAAAAGTGATTTTCAACGACAATTTCAAATGTTTGTCGTAGTAAACTTTTTTATGATATTTTTCGCGATCATTTTTTGTAGTTGTCGTCAATAGTCTTCACAAAAACGTTCTCTCTAAAAAAAATTGGCGCCAATGTTAGCGCTAAATGCTAATTTTATGGGTGACAAAAAAGAAATTGTAGCCAAAATAATTTTTCGGTCGCAAACTTTTTGTCAAATAATGAAAAATAAGAAAACAAAAATAATAATACTTAGCAACAAAACATGTTTGTCGCAGAAAAAAAAAGTTAAATTTTTTTTTGTTTGGCAACAATTTATATTTGGTCGCAAAATATCATTACAAGAAAAACGTTTTACTGCAACGACTTTTTGCTATGTATAAAAAAAATTGTCGCAAAAAAAAAAGAAAGACATTCTACGATGTGTAAGACAAACCAATGTCTTTTGTTTTTGTCCCACATCGGCAAATGAGGTGAGATGGAAAGGGCTAACTTACCTATAAAAGGCAGTGGCCTTTTGCATTTTTATTTTAGACTTAAAGTTTGATCTTTATATGAGATTTGATTAAAAATTCTTCTTTTTTTTAGGTAAGTACAACTAATAGTAAGAAAAGTGGAGTATTAAAATTTATTGATATAATTTTTTTTAAATTAAACAGATTAAACGAGTCGTGTCGTGTTATCCGTTTATAAAATTTGTTCATTTGTTATTTGACGTCGAAAATATATTAGTCGCAAAAAATGTACCTTGGATTTCAATGACAAATATTATGTCATCACCAACAAGAAAAAATATGACCATAATATAATTTTTTTCAGCAACAAAGATTTTTTTGTGACAAGTAGATGAATTTTTAAGCGACTAAGTTTTTTGTCACTGATAATCTACTTTAACGACGATACTTTAGTTGGTCGTAAAAAATTTTCAGTGGCGAGCCTACGGCGACAAATTGGAGACCAAGTTTTTTTGTCATAGAAAATTTTTAGCGGCAAATTATTCACTTTTAGCGATGACTGTTTTTGTCTCTAAAAAATATTTTTCTTGTAATGATGTTTTCCTTGACATCGGCAGAATCAACGCCAGGGAATTTATCAATATCCTCACCTATGTCTCCCAAATCAGTGTCCTATTTAGTAGACCTATCCCTCATCAGAGAAATAGATGAACCCGTGGCTTCAGAAGAAACAGACATAATTGGACAAGAAAAAGAAAGTTTGAAAGACCTGTAGAGAAGGGGAACCTCTGAAAAACACTCTTTGAGGGTCAAGGGGGCAAGACACCAGCGATTGATGAAAAAGATCCTAGCAACAGAGTAAGGGTCTAAGAAAAAAGGAAAACCAGACAGGAAGTAACCTCGATTCCTAAGTTAACAGGATCCAAAAATACAGAAATCACTTCAGATTCGAGGGATCTAGAACGAAGAGATGAACAAAGGACGGAAGCGTACCTAGATGAGGATGTACGGTGGGCCAAAGCTCAAGACGATGTCGAAGAGCAAGTTTTGCTGAACCTTCAAGTCGAACCAGGGGAAATTGATTTTCTGCAAAACCCTAGGAATTCCAATAGGATTGGGACATTGAAATCGCAAGGAAAAGAAAGAGTAAAGCCTAGAGATAAAACCTGAAAGGAGATATGAGGCATTTTCCGTTGGTTCAGAAGCATTTAAGGCTTACGGTATGTGAAACCTTGAAGTAGGGGACGTGCGTGTAAATCGAGAAAAACATGATTATCCCAAAACTGTCAAAGACCTATCCGTACGCATATCGAGGTTGTCATGAAGAAGATCTACCTCAATCCAGCCTCAGTTCAGCCCCTGTTCAAGCCCGATTGGACCAAAGACTGGGGGGTAACTGATGATACCTGAGAAGAATTCTACCTAAGTATGAGCTCGGGAAGTAAGGTCAGATAAGGAGGCCAGATAGGATGCCCAGAGCTCAATGGCCCTAACCTCCAGCTCCCCCCTCAGTTGAAGCGAAAAAGGAACAGCCAAGGAGACAACTGGATAACAGAAGGCTACCCCGAAGTAACGGAAAGCTATAATCAAGGTACAAGACTCTCAACTAACCAAGATCCTCTTCCAAAATCAAGGAAGATCTTGCCAAGATCTCGCCAGAGATCCAATAGAGATAGGAATTAAACTATAAATATTGTACAACGCCTTCAATGTAGGGCAAGTGACCCGCGATGTATTAGAAACATTCTATAAATTTCGCAAGCCATTAATATAAGTTCAAAGAGCAAGAGACTCCGTTGAAGAGTGAATTAGCAGAGTTCTCGATCTAGTGAACCACTATAATTTTACTGTGCAAACCATTCCCTATTTCACAAGAATCTTATTTTAATCTCCACAAGCCTAGTAGTTCAAACAAGGTCTAATTCATACACACCTCATTCTGCTCTCCCACATTTAATACACCATCATTATCTAAGCTAATTACTAAGGTTATATTGTTTGTGCTCTGGCAATATCAGTGACCATAAATTAGAGTTTATTTTCCTCTATAAAAGAAAAATTAAGAATAAAGTTCGTTTCCAATTTTCCTTATCTGTTTCCGCATTAACGTAATACCAACTAACCGAGTCAACCTTTGAAATTTAGCAAAATTGCAATTTATTTTTTTTTGGGTTACAAAAAGAAATAACTCAAAAGCTACGTCACAAAGACACTTTATTTAAACTTAGATTTCCATTTTTAAAATCGATCTAGTACTATATAAGGCTAGCTATGTTCGCAGGAACGAGTGCGGAAACATTGCAACACTGGTTCACAACCGCACCTTGTTGCACAAAGCTTTGTTTCATAACAAAATGGCATTCACTAACAACACATCCACCTTATCCTCCACCAATATGGCATTCACTAGCATCTCATCCACCTTTTCCTCTGCCAACTTGATAGCATTGGCAGTTTTAACACTTGCGATACATATGTTAAAACTGCAGCTTGGTTACCAAAAACAACAACCGAAACGAGGAGGAGGTCCAGTACTTCCTCCAGGGCCCAAACCCTTACCTCTCATTGGGTGCCTACATTGGATGGTCGTCAACAAACCGGCATTCCGATGGATACATAGAATGATGGATAAAATGAACACTGAAATTGCATGCATCCGTCTTGGGAGAATTCATGTCATTACTGTCACTTCTCCTGAAGTCGCACAAGAGTTCTTGCATAGTCAAGACATCACTTTTTCTTCAAGACCTGTTCACATGTCCACAGAATTACCAACCTATGGCTACTTGACAGTAGCTCTAACGCCTTCCGGCAACCAATGGAAGAAGATGAGGAGAGTCGTCACCAGTGAGGTGCTTTCAGCTCGAAGGCACCGTTGGCTTCAAGATAAAAGAATGGAAGAAGCTGATCACCTCACTGGTTACGTGTATAATTTGTGCAATGACCACGACGAGGGTGGCATAGTGAACGTACGTACTGTCACACAACATTATTGCGGAAATGTGATTAGGAAACTGATGCTTAACAAAAGATCCTTCAGAAAAGGAATGGTAGATGGAGGGCCAGGTCCCGAGGAAATAGAGCATGTTGAAGCTCTTTTCAAAGTTCTCGCATATATCAATGCATTTAGCATATCAGATTACCTACCATGCTTGCGACTATTTGATTTGGACGGTCACGAAGGGATCCTCCGCAAAGCTCTGGAAAGTATAAAAAAATACAATGATCCCGTAATTGATGAAAGGATTCACATGTGGAGAAATGGGATTAAAAAAAAGAGTGAGGAGGCTGAAGACATTCTTGATGTTCTAATTCAGCTTGCTGACCACTCAATTGGGGCTCCACTATTAACTTCTTCAGAAATCAAGGCGCAAATTCTTGTAAGAACACTTTCCTTTCCTTTCCAAACCCTCTCTCAAGCCCTCAAACTTTTTCTCTCTATTAAATAATTAATACTTTTTATTACATTACCACTTAACAGTATTAAAAAAAATATTATACTACGTGAATGTACATTAATTGAAAGTACATACTATGCAACCCGCATATAGATATAAATTTACCACTTAGAATTAACAAAACTAATTAAAATTAAAGGACTACATGGCATGACAAGACATTAATTTGTTAATTTTACATGCGTGCAGGACCTAATGTTGGCCGCAGTAGATAATCCATCAAATGCTACTGAATGGGCACTTGCAGAGATGATAAATCAACCTAAGATACTCCAAAGGGCAGTGGAAGAATTAGACCAAGTGGTTGGAAGGGGCAGACTTGTCCAAGAATCAGATTTGCCCAAGTTGAACTACGTCAACGCATGCGCAAAAGAGGCTTTTAGGCTCCATCCAGTTTCAGCGTTCAATGTTCCACATGTATCTATTGCAGATACCAGTGTTGCTGGCTACTTTGTTCCAAAAGGTAGTCATGTGCTAATAAGTCGTCTTAGCCTTGGTCGCAACCCTAAAATTTGGGAAGAGCCCCTAAAGTTTAAGCCCGAGCGCCACCTTAATGCTGACGGCTCTGAAGTGGTTCTAGTTGATCCAAAATTAGGCTTGTTGTCATTTAGTACTGGAAGACGTGGATGCCCAGGTGTCGTACTCGGTTCTACCATGACTACTATGTTGATGGCCAGACTTCTTCACGGATTTACTTGGACTACCCCACCTACGGTGTCAAGCAACAGCTTAGTTGAATCGCAGCATGATCTTACTCTTGCTAAGCCACTACTCGCGCTCGCAAAACCAAGGTTGTCCAAGAACGTGTATCCTAC
>CAUOFW020003636.1:96030-111115 GCA_963454935.2 Ilex paraguariensis | reverse complement strand
CTCTAGTCTAAGGGTGGCTCTGCCCCAGCTCACAATTATAAGTGTGTACAATCAACATTAAAGTTGACAGGTGATTTGTTGACGCAAAACCCTCTGAAAAATCGCGGGAAGCCTTCTTGGTTCATCATAACCTATTTCGTCACTCGCTAAATAAACAAACAAGTGCTCAAGTCATATATTTCAAGCCAATATCATGGTTGGATACTCATTTCCATGTTATCTTTCTGCCAAAGGCCTTTTTCAACGTATAATGTAGATTTACTTGGACCTCCCCATTACACGATTCGTCTAGACCTCAAGCAATCATGGGCACGCCAACGATCCCTAGTATGTATACACCAATGAATTTTGTTTATATCATCAAAATCTTTAACACCAAGTTATAAAGTTGGGTAGAATCTCTTNATGGTTGGATACTCATTTCCATGTTATCTTTCTGCCAAAGGCCTTTTTCAACGTATAATGTAGATTTACTTGGACCTCCCCATTACACGATTCGTCTAGACCTCAAGCAATCATGGGCACGCCAACGATCCCTAGTATGCATACACCAATGAATTTTGTTTATATCATCAAAATCTTTAACACCAAGTTATAAAGTTGGGTAGAATCTCTAACAATAGCCTTTGAATTTAGGAATTTAGATTGGTGGTGGAACTCAAGGTAGAATAAGTATTTTCTTTCTTAAAAATCTCACAAAAGGCTTAATCTAGTTGTAGAAAAAAATATCCCTATTTATAGGTCTGGAATAAGAATAGTATTAGTAAATAAAAAAACTCAGATTTACGAACGACTGCTAAATCGGTGAGAGGGCAATCATAGAACAGTTGATACTAAAATAAAAATCATATTTTCATCTTGTCCAAGAGTAACACCGCTCGAGTGACCTTGAAGGACCACTCGAGCTGGCTCTGTGCTGTTTCCCTGNTATTTTCATCTTGTCCAAGAGTAACACCGCTCGAGTGACCTTGAAGGACCACTCGAGTGACCTTGAAGGACCACTCGAGCTTGCTCTGTGCTGTTTCCCTATGACATTTTCTTATCTAATTTCCTAAGTCATCAAGAAACCGACCTGGCCAAAGCTAGTAAGTATAGTTCGGTCCCTACTGATTTTTGAAACACAAAAGTAAGCAACAACTAGTCTTCTTGAGAACTAAATGGTGTTGCTAAAGAGGGATCCGATAATAACTTAATTTATGTTTCCAAAATACAAAATGTTTAGAAATCTTTTCTTTTAAAAGTATTTAGGAGTCATTTATGGATTGCTTTCATANGGTGTTGCTAAAGAGGGATCCGATAATAACTTAATTTATGTTTCCAAAATACAAAATTTTTAGAAATCTTTTCTTTTAAAAGTATTTAGGAGCCATTTATGGATTGCTTTCATTTTTATTTTCATCTTAATCATCCTAATTTAAAAGTAATTAAGGGTTCATCTTAGGTGTCGATGTCATTACCTTTGTCCTAAGTGCGAAGGTGTATATTTTAACTTTTTTTTTTTACGAATGTGTGTATTAAGGTTGAATGATGTTGCATTAAAACTTGATCTTCTTCCCTCGATGACATTTTCAGATCTTCAACTTTATAGTATCATGACCATAAAAAATGCTAATATTTTTAATGGACCCCACAAAATTAACCAATTACAGAATGTGATATAATAATCTTCATCTTTGACAATTTCGTGACAAAATAAACAAGTTAGAAATTAATATTACAACCCACAAACCATTGAACAAAATAAATTATGAATCTATTCTCAACACTCATATACACGTCATAAATCTCTATCTAAGTACAAGATCTACTTCTTTAAATGAAGCTCGAAGATCGTAGTCCTACATATAATCAATCAAACCAAAATATCGTGAAAAGAATCATATGTTGGAGAAATACATAACATAATCATAAGTTTGAAAAACACCAAATTAAGCATAGGGCATAAGTATGTATATATCATGCAAGTGCAAATATTTAACATGTTAGGAACTAACTTACCAAATATATTTGAGAACCTATTGATCTATCAATAACATGTGAAAAGTAAACAAGTATAAGATAAGTGAATTCATGCCAAGTTTACAAACTTACTCCTCCTGAGTATTTGATCA
The DNA here is from genome assembly GCA_963454935.2 of Ilex paraguariensis. Lineage (NCBI taxonomy): Eukaryota > Viridiplantae > Streptophyta > Magnoliopsida > Aquifoliales > Aquifoliaceae > Ilex > Ilex paraguariensis. The sequence continues at coordinate 109,004 of CAUOFW020003636.1, read as the reverse complement.
AACTCTTCCTTTCTATTTTCACATGCGATGAATCTAGCCTAATCAAAAGTAAATCTCTCCAATTTCTCTCATATGTACCTAGAATATTCTCTCTTTTTTTTTCACAAATGTTAATCCAATGACAACATGCAACAAACACGGTATAAAATCAAGTTATCCAAAATATCCTTATCTTATTTGATATAAATTTCAATCTAATAACGATGTATAACAATCATGACATAGAATAGTATAACAAGAATGCATGAATGCAAAGCAACTAGCTAAATCAAGCAAGTAGAATAATTAAGAGACAAACAAGAGATACAATTCAAAGTCAATATTATAAGAACATCAAGAATAGGAATAAGAGTATGTCACAATAAGAAAAGGTTAATTAAACAAACAAAAGTAAATAAACTAGAAAAAATCAACAACAAAAAAATAAAGAGTAATGTAGTACTGACAATAAATGAATAAAAAAACTCTGATTTTCCATATGTCCTAAGCTAAGTCTCTACAAAACAATAGCTCAAATAGCTGTAAGCACATCCAAAAACTAAGTCGGTGTAACTCGGACTCCTCCTTAGAAGTGCCGGATTTTCAAAAGGGGTGATTGGATAGCCTGAGAGATTCAGTCATTTGTTGTCAATGGCTTTCAACTACTCTTTAGCCTTAACCATGCATAGGTGTATGCACAACCTATATGTAATTATATGCACATGCATGGATAAATTTTGGATCAAAATTAATACAATTTTCAATTTTAAACATTAAATGCTCAAAGTTCATAATCACGAAAATGATATAAATTCACATTTTACTAGATCCATTCAAAATTCATCATCTCAATACATTACTTTAAAACATATTTAAGAATGCATTTCTTTATGTTTAATTTTGTGTGAATCCAATTAATCATGAGTAGATCCATCTTCTTTCAAGAAATTGCATTCGACACCTGACCGATCTTTTGTTTGATTTTTCTCCTTCAATTTTGCTGCTTACTTTTATCCAATCTACAACTAACACTAATTAATTCCCCATCAAATGGTGACATAATGAGGAATGGGGTACATGTCTATAACTGAACTTTTGGATTTTGAAGAACTAGCCTATGACAACTTGATGTTGTTCTTTAGATTTTGAAGAGATCTGACGTGAAAGTTTCCTTATACAATGCTTTTACAAGAAATAAAAACGAAACAAATTGCTTTAGATAATTTATTCATGATTATTGGACCCTTCCCTGTTGGGTACAAGTAAGGCATTGTCATTGTCACACTGAATTCATCATTTAGCAACAAATATCATTAACTACTTACCCTTGTTTAGTCTAAGAATATATTATGAACTGCTTACTTTTAATATTTTTTTTATCAAAAATTAATACCCCTTTATTTATACCTTTTACACGCTTGTCTGTTTAAATTTTTTGGTTCTTTTTTCAATAAAAAAAACAACTCTTTCTCGAATTGCTCTTCCTACAGACATCTAAACATGCAATTATATTAAGGTTTAGGCTAATTGAGAAATGGAGTTTTAAAGGAATATTTTGCTTATGGCATTTATATTTTCTAACAAATTAATACACAGAGGGTTACTCTCGTTGGATCAAAAAACAGATAAATAAAACAAATATATAATTTAAGAGATCTAAATAATTTGTGACTTGATTAAACAATTATACTTCCGTAAAATTAATTGTATAGATTTGATTCTTACTTTTTTATATGTTATTAAATTTATAAGAAAATCACGATAGTATTTGTGTTTGAAAAACTAAAAGTTTATACAAAAAAAATGTAAACATTTGTAATTCTCACATATACAAATTTTTATTTTTAAGTATTAATTTTTTGTCCTCACTTTCCAAAAATTCTGGCTCTGCCACTGGACAAGTTAATTTGGAGATGACCCATATCAAAGATTTAAATGCTACGTATCGAGAGAGCACATCCCAGAGTTTCTAATTATTTGAGTTACTTGATTGTGGCAAAAAAGAGAGAAATCAGACAATGAGTCCTTGTTTTTAATTATAGGTGTCATCCCTACAAGAAACGTGCCTACTTATATGAATGTAAATTGATATAAAAAGTACTAAAAGCATGAGTCCAACTAAAGAAAGATTTTATTTGAATGAACCAAAAAAATTACTAGAAGCAAAAGGGAAATAATCCTTATTTACAATACCAAATTAATAACTTTAATCCTTCAAAACAGGAAAACAAATACAAAACTTCTCCAAGCAGCAAACTGCTTCCACACTCAGCAACATCCATCTCCCAAAGACAAAGCCAGCCATAACCACACTTAACCACCCTCTTCGCCCTTAGCTTTGGCAGCATTAGGGAAATAATTCGAGCAGGTTGGGTGGGTTAAGTGGTCAATTCTAATCCAACTTTAGATATATAATCTTCAACCCTAACCTTAACCCTAACTCTACCTCAACCCGAGGACTACCCGAGTTTAATTTGAGCGAGCTCGGGTTGAATTCGGACTAATTTCGGGTTAAAAATCGAGTTGACTTGAGTTACTTAATTTTGGTTAATTTTTTGAAGTGTAGATTTGATTTTTTGAAGTGTAGATCTGATTTTTTCAAGTGATTTGAGATGAAGGGCGAGACGCAGATGAAGAGAGAGGGAGTGAGAGAAGGAGAAATGACGAGTGAGAGAGGTAGGCCGAAAGAGGAAGGAGTGATAAATGAGAGAAGGATTTGAGAGTGATAGAGACGCAGGGGTGAAGACTTAAAGTGAAGTAAAAATTTTGACTCTAAAGAGTGAAGACAAATACTAATTCTAATTAAATATATTTATATATTTATGTATATTCAGGTTTAACCCTACAACCTGAGACTTGCTCAAATTTAATTTGAGTTGGAGTTTTTTTGTCCAAGCCCAATCCAAATATTAAAAATTTTAACTTAAACTCTGTTTTTTTTGGGTTGGGCTCCGGTTGAATTCGGATTGACCCGCCCAAGTTGCACCTCTAGGTAGCATTCGCTGATGTTGCACTAGCAAGCCTTTCACATTCTTAGGCTGTCCACTCATAATAAAATCATAAAAAAATTAATTGAATTTTTAAATTTGGTTCTTAAATTCATTACAAAAAATTATGTAAATTAATGGGCTAATTACGAAGAGATTAAACTTGATCTTCATTTACTCTTAAAATGACAATTACGAAAAAATCACATTCTTTATGATTTGTTTAAACTTTCATTTATGATTCTTTATGATTTGTTTAAGGTATTTTATTTTTATCGCACTTGGAGTGACTTTTCTCATATCAACATGTCTGAATTTCCAGTTTTAATTTATTGCAAATAATTATAAACTCATTTTATTAAGTTTAGAATGACTGAATTATTAAGTAGTTAAAAATATTTAAGTAATTTAGTTTAGAATGACTAAATTATCCTTATTAAATAATTTAAATTTGGATATTTAAGTAATTTAGGTTTTTCTATTCCTTAATTAAAAAAATATTTCCTTAAAACAAATAAAAAACATACTTTGTATAACATAACTTAGAAAATACGGTAGATTTAAGTAATTTAGGTTGTTTCTAATCCTTAATTAAAAATAATATTCAAAAAAGAAATTAAAAAAACTACAGATTTTTTTTAAAAAAAATTATGTCTATATACTACATATAAAATAATTCAATTCTAATAATTAAGCAAACAAAATAATTTTAAAAAATGTAATGATTATAAACAATTGAATAATATTGATTTTTCTTGTGATATTTATTAGAAAATGAATTTTTTACATGTTTAAATTGGATTTTCCTTACAAAAAAAATTTAAAAACGTTAATACTTTTTAATACTTCTAAAAATTTAACAAGTTCTAGGAAAGTTAAAGAAGGGTTATTCTGATTTGTAACTCAGCAATTAAATTAAAAATAATTCTTTTAAAGGGGACAAATATGTATTTACGTTATTTCTACCTTCTTTATCTATATCTATTTATTTATATTTATATATCTATTTATATAATTATCTATATATAAAAGCGGTTTAGGGGAAAAACATGGTTTTTCAGAAAAATCTTGTGGACAAAAATATCCTTATAAAACAATTTAAAATTTGATATTCAAGTAATTTTAGATTCCTGATAATATCTAGTATTTTATTATATTTTCTTGCTATATCCTTCTCACTACTGCACTGCTCATTTGTCGTTGCAATTGAGAAACAAAAATTGGTCAACTAAAAATTAGAGAAAAAAAAATCGAAAGAAAGTCAGGTAAGAATTTCATTTTTTGGTAGTACGAAGGGGGAGCAAAATTGCATTTGGCAGTGGTGCTTTGGATTGATCATAGATTCTCGGCCCCATTGTTTGGCTTCCTCTCCAGTTAACCTCTCTTGTGTTTCATCCCCCTGTGAGAAGGTAGAGAACAAAATCAACCCCACAAATCTCTATTACTATGCCCCTATTATTAGGAAAACATGTACTTCTTGCAAGACTTGCTTGGCTTTTTCATGTGATAGGCATCGCACAAGTAGTATGTTGAACGATAGTTGAGAGAGAGTATTGTTAAAATATACGAATTTATAAGCCTAATGGATTTTACAGTCGACCATTTGATATCCCTACTCCTGAATATACATAATAGGTTTCGATGAGCCCTAGATGTAAAGGGGTTCTTGAACCCTTCTAAGCAATTAGAATCATAGAATTAGACAAATGGGAATCGTCATAGGAACTAGTCCCTTAGATTTCGCACATAGGAGATCGAGACACAGCCCCAGAGCTATGAATAAAGATGTAAATCGATCACCCTAGATAGACAACTCCATAGAGAGTCTTTACAAGTCTATATATTATTTTCTTTCATTTTTCTCATAAGATCAATATCAAAATAAAATTAAAAAATTAAAAATTAAAAATTATTACTAATTAATATTCATGAATTCGAGATCTTCAATGTGAAAGAAAAATCAAATATTTTTACTAGATAAAAAAATTATGCATGCATAATATACTACTTATTATTTTAAATATAAATAAGTAATCATAGTTAATTATTAAATTTGATGGTACTGCAAAATATCTAAGGATGAGCTTGGCTCCCTAGGTCATCCAGCTTGGGAGCTCAACTCATCAATATGACATGTGGACCTCAACTCCTTCTATTCATACCTCATGGAAGTTTGTTCAGAGGATAGTTAGATCCCACCACGTCCTCCATCTTTCTGGCGTCAATCACCCAATTAGCACAAGTCTCGTTGTGCAATAAGGGGGAACAATTACAGCAAAAGGGCGAGGATCTCGCCACAGATCAAGCAAATCCTAGGGACATCTATAAATAAGAGGCAAAGCTCTCAAAAAAAAATATAGTCATTGTTACCTTACAAAGTACTCTTTGTAAACCATATATAATAGATTAAAAGCAAAACTCTAGTGACTATGGAAGCCTTAGTTCAACAGGTTGAGTCCCCATTTACCGTACAGGTGTTGCACTTTCAACTCCCACCTAAATTTAGAATGTCCTAGATGGAAACCTTCGATGGAACAAATGGATCACCTCAACACCTATAAGAATCAAATGGAGCTACATGGGTACTAAGACCCGGTATAATATTGGGCCTTCGCCATCACTTTGAAAGGTTCAGCCCTGACATGGTTCAATAGGCTACCCCCAGCATCAATCTCATCCTTCAGAGAGCTCTTTGTTTCTTTTGTATCGCACTTTATAGGAGCTCGAACTTATCAAAAATCGAGTTATCATCTATTGAATGTGAAACAGAGACCCAATGAAAGTCTGCAGAGTTAGGTTCAGAAGTTCAACTTAGAATCCTTGAAAATGGATGCCCCTGATGAGAAATTTGCCATCATTGCCTTTATTGCAAGATTGCGAATCCAATCAAAGGACTTGTTGTTCTCTATCTCAAAAAATTCGCAGGCCAGTATGATAGAAAATCCTTGCCAAGGCAGAAAAGTACATCAACGGCGAAGAAACACTCCTCTCCAAGGTAGGGAACACGTCCATGCACAAGGATAAGGAGAAGAAGAGAGACTGAAGTCCCAGAAAAGAAAGTAGAGATATATCTCCATGAAGGAATAGGGACCGTTCTCCGAAAAGGAAAGGAGATGTTAGAGACTGCCTTGGTCCACCACCACAGGAACTGCAGCCAAGATTTGCAGCCTGGCAGCACACTCCCCTCACAGCCAAAGTGTCATAAGGCTTCTACAAGATTTAGAACGAAAATTTTTTGAGGTGGCCACCTTGAATGAAGGCATATCCCATGAAAAGGGACGCAATAAAATCTTACGAATATCACAGGGATCATGACCATCTCACTAATGACTGTATCCAATTGAAGAAGGAAATTGAGTTCTTGATCGAACAGGGACAATTACAATCATAACCGAGCTCAACCACCTCTAACACCTCAACAGTAAAACCTTGCGCAACATCAACAACCCATAAGAAAAATCAGAGTAATATCCGGAGGATTCACTAAAGGCGGAGAGCCCAGCTCAGCCAAGAAGGCTTACATGCGCAAAGTCAGAGCTGACGAGATGCTGGAAGTACATACTATGTCTAAAACATCTCAGCTAAACATGAACATCACTTTCTCAGACACAAACTTGGAAGGCTGCCAACATCTCCACAATGATCTCTTGGTGGTAAGGGTCTTCGTCACCAACAGGACTATTTATCGAGTCCTGATTGACAATGGGAGCTCTACAGACATCATTTTCGCATTTACCTTTGACAAGATGGATATAGGAAAAGACAAACTTGAGCCAGTAAAGGCTCACCTATTGGGATTCTCAGGGAAAAGGGTCATTTCCCTAGGTTCAATCCAACTTGTGCTCACTATGAGAGATTCTCCTTGCCAATCCACCACCATTATAAGGTTCCTAGTGGTCGGTGCATCTTCAGCATATAATATTCTCCTAGGAAGACCTTTCCTCAATGCCATGAGGCTCATTCCTTCAGCCTACCACCTCGTCATGAAGTTCTCTATGGACAACGGAATTGGAGTCATCTGTGGAGACCAATGTGTAGCACGAGAGTGCTATATGGCATCCATGAAAAAGAAAGAGGTCGAGAATATCCAGCTAAACGAGCTCGACATGAAAGACGAGCTAGATACCAAGCCAACGCCCTCAGAAGAGGTAGAGCCTATTCAGCTTGACGAGAAGCCAAAACACTAAGTATTAGTGGGATCTAAGCTACATAGAAAAATTAAAGACTTCCTGATTCAATTCCTTAGAAGGAATATGAAGGTATTTACCTGAAAACAAGAGAATATGAAAGGAATTTGCCTCTCAATCATCACACATAAGCTCAATGTGAATCCAACCTTCAAGCCCATCAAACAAAAATGAATGAGTTTTGCCCCAGAGCGCCAAAATATGATTAATGAGGAAGTCAATAAACTTCTTCAGGCCAAAGCTATTAGAGAGGTGGATTATCTGACATGGTCCTCGTCAAGAAGACCAATGGAAAGTGGCGCCTTTGCATTTACTTCACAAACCTGAACTGTGCTTGCCCTAAAGACAGATTCCCTTTACCTCGGATCGACCTAATTGTAGATGCCATAACTGGACATGAACTTCTTAGCTTTATGGACATTTTTTTTTGGGTATAACCAAATTAGAATGGAACCCAATAACCAAGATAAAACCTCTTTCGTAACTAAGCAGGGGACATACTTCTACCAGGTCATGCCTCTTGGACTGAAGAACGCTAGAGCTATTTACCAGCGTTTGATAAATCGAATATTTTAAAAATAAATTTGGACATCAATGGAGGTGTACATTAATGATAGGCTAGTAAAATCATTGAAATTCAAGCTCCATATTGGGTACCTTGAAGAGTCTTTCCAAGTCCTCAAGGAGTACCGGATGAAGTTTAACCCCACCAAATGTGCCTTTGCAGTCTTTGTTAGAAAATTCTTGGATTTCATAGTCAACAGCCGAGGAATCGAGGTAAACTCAAAAAAAGTCAAAGCAATGCTAGACATGCAACCATCTTCCAACACGAGGAAGATCTAACGCTTAACAGGAAGGATAACGGTCCTAAGTCGCTTTGTCTCCAGATCAAGCGACAAGTGTCAACTCTTCTTCCAAATCATAAAAAAAGTATTGCAATGAGATATCCGATGCGAAGAAGCATTCAGAGCCCTTAAAGATTATCTGAGCTCACCCCTAGTTCCGGTAAGTCCTTTGAAGGGGGAAGTGCTCACCTTCTACCTCATTGTTTCGCATTTCTTAATCAGCGTAACACTAGTAAGAGAGCAAGACAGAGCTCAATAACCAGTCTACTACTGTAGTAGAGCTCTGAGGGGGTAGAGGAAAGATATCCAAAGATGAAAAAACTAGTTCTAGCTTTGGGTACAGTAGCAAGAAGGCTCAGATCATACTTCCAAGCTCACACCATTGAGGTCCTAACAGACCATCCAATGAAGTAGGTGTTGCATAAACTAGAATCTTCATGAAGATTGGTCAAATGGGCCATAGAGCTTAAGGAGTTCGATATTAGGTACAAACCCAAAAATTACAATCAAAGGGAAAATTCTAGCAGATTTCATCGTAGAATTTGCTACAGCCACTGAAGCACCTATGGAGGTAACCCAATTGGTACTCGACCTCCCCACATGGAAGCTTTCAGTAGATGAAGCTGCCAACGGCCAAAGAAGTGGTGCGGGGTTGATCTTGATCTCTCCTGATGGAATAGATATCGAGTATGCCCTCAGATTCGATTTCAAGCCTTTAAACAACGAAGCAAAATATGAAGCTGTCATCGCTAGACTTAATCTAGTCCACTCAATGGAGGCAGAACAACTTGAAATTTATAGCAATTCCCAGTTCGTGGTAAAATAAATAGAAGAGACCTATGAAGAGAGAAAGGATGATCCTATACCTAAAAAAGGTGCGGGAATTGATAAAGAAATTCATACAAGTTAAGATCAAGCATGTCCCCAAAATTCTCGAGCAGACGCTTTAGCAAGACTTGCAACGGCCACTCAGGAGAGCCTAGAGAGGTTAATCCTAGTAGAGCACCTAGTTAAACCGTCAGTAAGCCACGAAGAAAAAGAAATGTTTCCAGTATTGGCCCAGCCAAGCTAGATGAACCCAATCAAAGAATACCTTCAGAATGGAACTTTGCCAACAACTCCCAAAGATGCCACTAAGATAAGAGGTAGGTCATCTAGATTCACAATCTTGCAAGGAAGCCTGTATAAACAAAGTTTTTCAGCACCTTTCCTTAAATGTGTAGGAGACGAGGATGTTAATTACATCATAAGGAAAATCCATGAAGGCGTTTGTGGTAATCATATCGGAGCTCTAGCTTTAGTAGGAAAAGCACTAAGGCAAGGATACTTTTGGCCCACTCTACTCAAAGATGCTACAGACTTCGTTAAAAGCTGTATGGTCTGTCAGTTACACGCCAACATTGCACATTGCCTTCCAGAGCTCCTCACCTCAGTGATAGGACCTTGACACTTCCAACAATGGGGGCTAGACATACTTGGGTCTCTTTTCACTAGTACTGGATAGTGTAAGTTCGTCATTATTAGGGTAGATTACTTCACCAATTGGGCAGAAATGGAACCTTTGGCGATAATTACAGAGCAAAAATTTTAAAATTTCACCTGAAAATTCATAATCTACAGATTTGGAATACGCAAGTCAATTGTCTCGGACAATGGGAGGCAGTTTGACAATCTCAAGTTTATGAAGTTTTGTGCCGAGTTGGGAATAAAAAATTACTTCTCTGCTCCAGCTTATCCTCAATCGAATGGACAAGCAGAAGTGACTATTTGAACCATAAAAATGACTTTGAAGACTAAGCTAGAAGCCCTAAAACGAAAATTGGTGGAGCACGTTTCAGAGGTGTTGGGGGTTTAAAGAACTACAACGAAGATGACAATTCAGGAAACACCATTTGCTTTAGCATTCGGGACTGAGACAGTGGCATCTGTAAAGGTTGGTATTCCATCTCCTAGGACGAAGTTCTCAGATCTCGAGCACAACAATGAATCACTTCTGCTTAACCTTGACCTCTTAGATGAAAAGAGGGACAAGGTTTTGCAACGCATTATGAGTTACCAAAGAAGAACAATAAGATAGTACAACAAGAAGGTCAGACAAAGAAGCCTCAAAGTTGAGGATCTGGTACTAAGAAAGCTTCTTCCTATAAGAAAGGACCCCACTCATGGAAAGCTAGGACTCAATTGGGAAGGTCCTTACATCATCTCAAAAGTCATCAGACCCGGGAGCTACGAGTTGCAAACAGAAGAAGGAAAAGTTTTACCTCACTCTTGGAACGCAGAACATTAAAAGATTTTTTCAGTAAACTCTTGTGTGAAGGTCATCATCAATAAAATGACAAGTTACATCTCAGTCAAACATTTCACTAGCAGCTTAAAGCTAAAAGATTAGCTCTTTAGCCCATAAATTAAAGATGAGTTATTCAGCTCATAAATAAACGATGAGCTCTTTAGCTCATAAACAAACAATGAGCTCTTGAGCTCATAAATAAATTATGAACTCTTCAACTTATAAACAAACGATGAGTTCTTCAGCTCATTAATAAACGATGAACTCTTCAACTCATAAACCAACGATGAGCCCTTCAGCCCATGAACAAACAATGAGCTCTACAGCTCGCAAACATGCAACCAACAAGATAAAATTACAAGAATATAAGCAAGGTAGAAAAAAGAGACTGTTATTCATCAACACGATGGAATACAAGAAAAAGAAAAGGAAAAAGTCCTAAGCCCTTCCAGGCCTTCTCCTTAGCTCAAATATTTCCTCTTCCAAATAAGCATTCACAGCCTGCAGACGGGCTTTCTCTTCCTTCAGCTTGTCATGTTTTCTCTCCACTTTTGTAAGTAACTCTGAAAGTTTCAGCTTAGTAGCAAAAAATAAAATATCATCAAAAGGGCAACCATACGACTGAGTCGAAGAACCACTCCTCTTATATTTTCTTGAAGAAGTGGCAACATCGTCATTCTTATCTGATTCAGCAGAAGAAGAGTCTGCATCAGATTCAGGAGAAAGAGGGTATACGACAAAATCCAGAGCAGCGGCAGAACCACTAAACCAAAGAAGATTCTGGGGGATAACCAACAAAGAGAAAGGAACAGGCTCAACATGGGCCACCTGGTTAACCCTTACCAGCTCTGCCGGGGTCAAACTGAGGGCATCTACATAGAAGAAGCACAATAAGAACCAATCACCATGATTATAACATAACTGATTCAAAGCCTCTACCTCTATAAGAAAATTGCCCCAAGAGCAAGGAACCCAAGAATGTGCACAACGTTGTTCAGCAGACCTCCAAGAATCTCTAGAGGCAAAGAAAAAGTGTTGAATCCATCCTTCAGCAGAGTTGAAAACATCAAGGATTAGGGGAGGATCGAAGTGGCACCTCCATTCGAAGCAACTAAAGCAAGGGGTGTGTCCTCATTAAGTTCATAAAAATAAAGAAACTCAGCAATAGTAGGAAACTTACAGTCGCCGTGCAGGTGCCAAAAGATAAATAAGCTAATTAAAACACCTCATCCTTCAGGAAAAAGACGGAAGGGGCACAACCCAAAGAATGCCAGAAACCCACCCAATGGAGGGATGGATGGACAAACGAAGACCCATCTCAAAAGCACCTTCAAAAAAGAAAATTTCTCGTTGGGGGAGGAAGTTGCAAGGTTCATCAGGAATTGGGACTCGAAGGGGTAAGTCAACAAGAAGAAAGAATTGCTTCTTGATTTCTTTTAACTCTATAGTAGTAACTTTAGAAGGAACCAAGAAGTTAGAGTGCCACTTCATGTTGATTGTGGCTTGGACTGGTTGTTTGAACAGGGGGTGAGAGAGGAAGCCATGAAAATCAGAAAAGAGACAGAGAACGTAGGATAAAAGACTTAGGGAGAACGAAAAAAGTGACAAAGAAATTTCAAGATTTGTTGACAAAAAAGAAGTCCCAAGATTTATGAAAACATTAGGAGATCCTGAGTTTTAAGGGAGCAAGAAACGCGCAAAGACGAAGAGGCAGTCCTTTAAGCTTCCAAAATCATAACAGTGGAGGCGTTTTAAGAAAGTAGGAGGGCACATATAACGATAGGAAAGTTTGTGCTCCATACTAAAGGGGCAGCTCAATTCTGATAACCTTAGCTCAGACTAGGTAGAGCTTAAAACACAAACAACTCAGTTCAACACGAGGGTGAGCTCTTCAGCCTCGCCTAAGCAGAGCTCTTCGGCTCACAAGGANTCATTACCTTTGTCCTAAGTGCGAAGGTGTATATTTTAACTTTTTTTTTTTACGAATATGTGTATTAAGGTTGAATGATGTTGCATTAAAACTTGATCTCCTTCCCTCGATGACATTTTCAGATCTTCAACTTTATAGTATCATGACCATAAAAAATGTTAAGTGAACAAAAGTGCAAAGGTAATGACATCGACAAAAGTGCAAAAGTGCACGCACAATGAGATTTCAAATGTGAATATATGTGAACAAAAGTGCTCCCCAAGCGCAAGGAGACTTTCGCGGATCGTGTTTTACTTGGTGGTATTCCAAGGTCGTTTCCACGGGGAAGGAAGTAAACCGAGGGGAAGGTGATTTTGGGAGAAAGAAAGTGTAAAATCTTTGATTGTTGGAAGTTGTTTGGTGAAGTTGTTTTGATGCTAGTAAAATGAAAAATAAATGTTGGCAAATCCAAGAGGTCACTCAAATAAGAATACCGTTTCAACTCGAAACCCTCCTCCAATAGAGCATGAATGAACGATTGATTCATGAGAAGCTAGGGGTAAGATTGGTGAGTATCTAAGTATAAATCGTGACTAGGCCTACAAAATATCAAAGACTCACCAAGTTATCCACCCTTAACCCAGTCAAATCGAACCATTGAACTCTGAAAGAGGGGAGGAGAATGAGTTGAAATGGTATATCCAAGTGGAGGTTCCTCTTGGTTTTGCCAACTAAGAGATTTAGCTATTCATGCTTAAAATAAAGACAACAATATGATGA